>PVJI01010707.1:0-59221 GCA_004026765.1 Micronycteris hirsuta | reverse complement strand
GCATAATGCTCTCCAGTTCCATCCATGCTGTTGCAAAGGGTATAAGCTCCTTCTTCCTCTCTGCTGCGTAGAATTCCATTGTGTAAATGTACCATAGTTTCTTGATCCACTCATTTGTAGATGGGCACTTAGGTTGTTTCCAGCACTTGGCTATTGTGAATTGTGCTGCTATGAACATTGGAGTGCATAGGTTCTTTTGCATTAGCCATCAGAGAGATGCAAATTAAAACCACAATGAGATACCAACTCATACCAGTCAGAATGGCCATCATCAACAAAGCAACGGATAACTGTTGGAGGGGATGTGGAGAAAAGGGAACCCTACTGCACTGTTGGTGGGAATGCAGACTGGTGCAGCCACTGTAGAAAACAGTGTGGAACTTCCTCAGAAAACTAAAAATGGAACTGCTTTTTGACCCAGCAATTCCACTACTAGGATTATACCCTAAGAACCCTGAAACACCAATTCAAAAGATTTAACTTTTAAATAAAATAAAGTATATTCAAGTTTCAGAAACTAAATGTGGAAATTTATTTTCATATTTTGCTATAGCCCACTGAATTGACTGGTAAGAGATGATGGCAAAGAGAAATGGGACATCCAGCAAGCCTTGTCGAAAAGAGAGATGGGAGTACACAGCGGTTAGGAGGATTTAACATAGGGTAAAATGGGAGCAATTGCCCAGGTTCCACTATGGCATGAAAAAAACATTCCACTATGAATCCACTTTTTCAAATTATGTGATTTCTTAAATTGGTTCCTTTTTAAGTTGTCTATTGCTAACCAATCACTCTTAAGCTTAGTGGCTTAAAACGGTGGTTATTTTAATATATTTTATCATCCTCTAGGATATTGGGGTCTAACTGGGTGGATTTTTTTGTTCTTGTGATTTGTTTGTACCTGAAATCCAATAAGTCTCCTGCATCTTTCCGGTTGGCAGTTGGTGCTGACCGGCCACTGTAAGCCGACGTGAAACTTTTAAGAACGCCTCATTTTCCACTTGACTCCTCCACGAGGGTTGGGCTTCTCTTGTAAGTTCCAGGAAGGAACATTCAAAGCAGATACACTGCAATGCATGAAGGCTTATCAAATCTCTGTTTGAATTATTTGCTAATTTCCCCTTGGCCAAAACTAGACACCAGGCCAAGCTCAAATTAAACATACAAGAGACTACACAGAGCATGAATAAAGAAGGTGTGGGTTCAATGGGGGCCTCAAAAGTAACTTTGTTTCATAGTCTCCTTTGTTCCATAGTCTCATTTAATAGGGGGTTGATCTCCAAGTAGATTTAGAACAGCAGGATTGGAAGGAGGAAGAAGGCTAGCAAAAATATGGCTCCAGATGGAAAACAGTTTCAAGTTGATCTCATTGGAAGCTCTGATGCTAAATTCACAGATAATTAGTTCAACCTTCAGACAATGGAGCAGTGGGACTCTTATAACCAAGCCAGTCAGTTTTCAGCTGAGGTCAGCTCTACCATTTAGGAAGGATAGTAAGGGGACATATCCTTCCAGTGAGACAGTACGGGCCAATTCCATGGAGAATGGGATAAGTTTTCATTATTATAACTCAAACCCTCACAGTAACTGGAGCAAGAAGTACATACAGCTCCCACTGTAGATGTTCACCTACAAAACTTGGCTTTTGTATTTTCAGGAATATTGATAACAGCAGTCTTGATTCTACAAATACTTCTTATAAAATTGTTGTTCATTCTATGTCTTGACTTTCAGAACCTAAGAAACCAAGGACTACATCCCTAACCACAGTATTCTCATGAAATTGTCTTATTGTCATGATGTTGTAATCTCTACTTTTATATTTCATTGTATTTTTACATTTATTATAATAATCAATATTTTTCTAAGTGTACTCTTAGAAGAGACATGATTTTATGTTAAATCTTTAAAATGCCAATGAAAAATGAATTTGTTCATGAAATACCAAATTCAAGAAATCAAACTGGAGAGCATTATGCTATATGAAATAAGCCAGGCAGTGAAAGACAAATATCATATGATCTCACCTATAAGTGGAACCTAATCAACAAAACAAACAAGTGAGCAAAATATAACATGGAAATACAGAACAAACTGACAGTAACCAGAGGGGAGAAGGGAAAGAGATAATGAGGGAAAAAGGGGGAAGGGCCATCAAGGAACACAAATAAAGGACCATGGACAAAGACAACAGAAGGGATTGAATGTGGAAGATGGGGGTGGGTAGGGCAGGAGAGAGTAATGGAGGGGATGGGAACAACTATAATTTAACAACAACAAAAAAATTCTGAAAAGAAAAACAGTAGGGCACTCTTTTCTTGAGAGAGTGGCTGTGCAGTCCCATTTCCTCCACAGGATTGGGTAGTCCATGTGAATTTGTTTCGTCTCAGCCTCAACACTGTGGACCCCACAAGCTGGGGTCCACGTCAGCAGACACCTGGTACTTCTTGAAAGAATGCTGTGTTTGTAATCCAAGTCCAACAGCATCAGAATCACCTGGAAATGAAACTTTTGAGGAGCCACTGTGCACGTTCTGAACTGGAAACTCTGAGAAGAGGACCAGGAGAGTAGGCAGAAGCTGTGAACGGTAGGATACCTGTTGGAAGAGAAAATGCACCAACAAAGGAATCACCAACAGATAACAACAGAAGAAGGTAAAGGAGAGAGTGGAACTCACACTAATCTCAAACCAGGACTGACCTGGAAATACAACCAATTGGTGGATAAAGTATCCACAACAAACAACTGAATAAGAGTGAGAGAGAAGCCTCAAAACCTGGTTCATACAGAAGAATCAGCTTACACACACCCTGTCCACACCTGCACAACAGAATACAAGGCATGGTGGGCGGAGTGACCCTCAGTAAACCAGCGGAGGTAAGGACCCACCAAAGAAAGACCCAAAAACAATCAAAACGCAAAGACATACAGAGAGCCAAAATAAATGACAGTCCAAGACCAGCAAGCTCAGGAGATTAAGGAGACTGCACCACTGAATCTCACAGGTATTCTACCATAGAAGTTCATACCATAAGCACAGGGAGTCAGAACAGATCAATTTAAGAAACAGAGGCTAACAAGAAGAGTCTCACAAACAATGGGAAGACAAAGAATCAATCCACAAATGAAGGGAGAAGAGGAAGCCCCAGATAGAATGATAAATGAAACAGAGGCAAGTCAACTATCAGATATTGAATTCAAAGCATTGGTTATCAGGAAGCCCAATAACCTCGATGAGCTCACAGAGAATTACCAGAAACTACAGGGAAACTACAATGAACTCACTACAAACTATATCAACATGAAAAAGGAAATAGAAGCTATCCACAAGGGCCAAGAGAAAATTAAGAATACAATTTCTGAACTGAAGAACATAGTAGAAGGAATCAAAAGCAGGCTTGATGAAGCAGAGGATCACATCAGCAAGCTGGAGGACAAGGTATAAAAAAACACCCAGAAAGAGCAAGAACAAGAAAAGAGGCTCAGAAAGAATAAAGAGGGATTAAGGGAAATGCAGGACAACATGAAACATAATAATATTTGTATAATAGGTATACCAGAAGGAGAAGAAGAACGTCAAGGGATAGAAAACGTGGTTGGAAAAACAATGATGGAAACTTCCCTAATCTGATGACAGAAAAAGTCATACAAATCCAGGAAACACAGAGAGTCCCAATCAAAAGGAACCCAAACAAGTCCACTTCAAGACACATCATAATTAAAATGGCAAAATTCCAAGACAAAGAGAGAATCTTGATGTCTTCACTGATATGTCCCCCAGAGCAAGGGACATAAAGGAAAGAATAAACAAATGGGACCTCATCAACATAAAAAGCTTCTGCATGGCTAAAGAAAACAGTATTAAAATAAAAAGAGAACCAACTGTATGAGAAAACATATTTGCCAATGATACCTCAGACAAGGGTTTGATCTCCAAAATATATAAAGAACTCATATGACTCCACTCTAAGACAACAAAAAAACCCAATTAAATAATGGGCAAAAGACTTGAACAGACACTTCTCCAAGGAGAACATACAGAGGGTCCAGAGACATATGAAAAGATGCTTACCATCGCTAGCCAACAGAGAGATGCAAATTAAAATCACAATGAGATACCACCACACACTGGTCAGAATGGCCATCATAAACAAATCAACAAACAAGTGTTGAAGAGGATGCAGAGAAAAGGGAACCCTAATGCGCTGTTGGTGGGAATGAAGAATGGTGAAGCCACTGCAGGAACTTCCTCAGAAAACTAAAAATGGAACTGTCTTTTGACCCAGCAATTCCACTGCTAGGATTATACCCTAAGAGCACTGAAACACCAATCCAAAAGAACCTATGCACCCCAATGTTCATAGCAGCACAATTTACAATAGCCAAGTGCAGGAAGTAAACCAAGTGCCCATCAGCAAATGAGTGGTTCAAGAAACTATGGTACATCTACATAATGGAATTGTATGCAGCAGAGAGAAAGAAGGAGCGTATACCCTTTGCAACAACATGGATGGAACTGGAGAGCATTATGCTAAGTGAAATAAGCCAGGCGGTGAGGGGCAAATATCATATGATCTCACCTTTAACTGGAACATAATCAACAAAAGAAAAAAGCAAGCAAAACATAACCAGAGACATTGAAATTAGAACAATCTAACAATAGCCAGAGGGGAGAGGAAAAGGGATTGTGGAGATAAGGGTTTTCAGAAACTACTACAAAGGACACATGGACAAAACCAAGGGGGAGGGTGGAAGCAAGGGAGGGAGGTGGGGTTGGATGGGGTGGGGAGGATGGGAGGGGAGGAAATGCAGACAACTGTAATTGAAGAACAATGAAGTAATAAAAAATTATTTTAAAAAGAAAAAAAGAAATGACAGGCTTTGTTTTTGAAACGTTTGTTTTTAACAATGTGGTGAATTAATTCTGTAGAATAAATTTTGTAACTAAAATATGATATAGAAAATGATGGATAAAAATAAAACATATTTTCCAAGAACATAGAGAAAAAAAAAGAAAAAGAAAAACAATAGCCAATGAAATGAAAGGAAATTTTATGTTATCCTAATAATGAACATAGGAAAAATCACTTGTGATATATTTGGTAGATTTTAAAAAGTCTTTATTAGAGAGATCATAAGAGATATAACCACTTTGAGGGAACAAAAAAGATGTTGGACTTTAAATATATATATTTGAATGGAAATATTTATATGATGTCATAGCAGAAAATGCAATAATATTTGCATATATAGAAGTTTTTAAAGAGTTTACATTCAGATTACATGAAATGTAATATATTTAAAATTACATCTAACATTTTAATGTCAAATGTGTATTTAATAGTTTTTTATTTTAAATACAGATTTATTGTGTAAATTGAATGTGATAAATAAAGTCACCCTTAGTGCTTTTCTTTTGTAACCAAAAAAAATGTTAAAAATAGTGAACAAAAACCTAAACAATAACACTAATGAACAGAGACTTATCTACCGAGCATTAAATGTATAGCAGAGCTATAATAACTAAAACAGTTCAGTGTGTGGTTACCAGTTGTGTGCCTCCCACCAGGGACCTGGCCCACAACCCCAGCATGTGCCCTGACTGGGAATCAAACTGGTGACCCTTTGGTTCTGAGGCCAGCACTCAATCCACTGAGAACCAGCCAAGGCATATATATTTGCAATATATAAAATTTGATTTAAACTTAGCTGTGAAATGATGACCTCCAGATTTTCTTTATTCAATATTTTAATGTCTCCATAGTAGATTTTAAAATAATATATCAAATCACAAATAAGCCAGAAGAAAACATATTACTCAATAAACTTTGGCAAAAATATATTTTAACCAGGTCACAATATTCCAAATTATGTATAGTGAAAATGCTATACATTCTCATTACAATTAAACATACCTGTAGGTCAAGAAACCATAAACAAAATCATATCTAAAACAACAAAATGAAAAAAAGTTGTTACATATAAGACACAAAAAATTCTAACAGTAATATTCAATAAAGGTCATCGATAAATTATTAAGCAATCAAAAACTGAATACAATTATTCAGCTTTATATATACTTATTCACATATTTGTTTGTGTACAAAATGAGAAGAGAACACACATGTACTTGGTAGACAAAATAATAAGATACTAAAATTGGTCATAATTTTATATTACTAATTAAAATGTAAAATACGAATGTATAATGTTTTAATTATTTTGAAAGTAGTTTGATTTGACAAAGCATTACTGAGACTAGTTTGAGGAAATATTCACAACATGAATTATTGGTGGGAATATTAATTTGTATAACTTGCTTGTGACTAAAATTAGCAATATCTACACTATTTTAACATTCACATATCACTAGACCAAGATTGTAAACCTAAAATACATTTGAAAATCTACATGAAAGAACATGTTCAAGGATATTTATATAAGCACAGTTTATAACTTTAAATGACTGAAAAATGATAAACTGATACATGGAATAATTTAGTTACTTAAAAAGAATAAAGTAGATCTACCTGTAATCTAATATGATTAGACATGTGCACACTCCCAGACACACACTTATATACACATTCTTCCATATACACAGATATTTTCTTCAAACTTACATAACCTGAACTTGATTCTATAGTAGACTAACTATGTGCAATAGAATACTAGTTTTGAATTTTTTAGTATGACATGAACTTTGGCAGAGACATACACTAGAATCTCACTAATCCCATTTGTCTTCCTAGGGCCACAGGAAAATTAAGTTTCTCAAGTGCCCCAGCATTTAGATTGGGGACACGGCACTAGTTCAGGACAATGGACCATGAGCATAAATAATATGCACCACTTCGGGATCTAGCTGTCATGTACTGAAAATGAACTACCATGATCTTCGCCTGCAATCCTCAAAGCTGAAAGAAAACAATTCTGGGGTGGCTAAGCTACATGGTGGAAGAGGCGCAGAGTCTGAGTCAGCACCTGAAAGAGAGCTGCCCTGGGGAGCTGCCAGACTCACATCTCACAGCAATGAAAGCAAGAGATTAACGTCCACTATCTTACTCTATTGACATTTCAAGGTTCATTAGTGACCACAGCCCCACTTTGCCTACATCAGAAAAATAATGAATATGTGTATTTGTCACTACTTTTCTCCCAAAAGTACAAAATACATCTTAATACAAGAATTACCTTGATTTTGATTTTGTTATGCTCCATTTTGGGATTTTATTTTTCTATGAGAACATACTTTCGTTTCTTATAAATCAGATTTGCTAAAATTCCAATTTTTATTACTTCAACACATATTAACCTTTAATTCCAAATAAAAATAAAATTACTTTGAAATGCTAGCCTGGTTGATAGGCACTCTGATAGAGGCTTGGGAGAGGGTAAATACTTTGTTTTACAAAATATACCCAAAATAATGAAAACAGAAGAATATGTTTGTGACTATTTAAATGCTTCAGACAGAGGAAATGTCTGTGGGTCATTGCTCAACCAAAAATCTAATAATAATCCATCTCAGGTGAAGTTTATATTGTACAAGTGAGGAAAATATTATAGAAAGGAATAGGGATTTGCAGCTCTAATAATGGGCTTCACTATTTTGAATGACTCTAAACATATAATTTGTAAGTAATGCTAAATTATAAAGTTTTATAGCATTCTACTTGCTATGAAAGTTCATACAATGTGCCTAAGGGTTATCTAATTCTGTGCATAACAGTTTATCATTTGAAGACAGACTATAGTAAAAATAACCATGTCCACTACTTAGAGTGGCTTTATCTAAATTTCAACTGCTATCTAGGAATAGTGGTAACTTTGACCCAAAGAAAGGCCAAGTTGTTCTCAAATACACAAATTATATGATAGAAACTATACTCTAAGGCATTGAAGACTTAATATTTTAGTGTTTTATTTAGAAAAATCAATACCCCATCAGTGTTTTATTTTAGCTTTTAATATGTGAATAGTAATATAGTTTGCAAAGCTGCAATACTTTCAGCATAAACGAGAATAGTATGCTTTCAATAGTCAAAATATTATTTAAATTATCAATTAAAAACATAAGAACATTTATTGTTCATTGAAAGATATTTTATACCCATGACTATATGATTTTATGAAGATATGCCAAATGTGACATAAATTGCATGTTGAAGTTTTAAAAGTTTACCTTTTTCTTGTCTGCCTGCACTAAGGTCCTGACACTCTCAAATACAATGAGCATTGTTATTACAGTTTTCTCCTACAGAATGTCCTTGCATCCACACCATTCTGGATAATCATCTTTTATTCTATTTGACCATACAAAAAAATTTAAACCAAATCACTTCAGTTTTCAGATAAGCGCTTGCATATATATTTTGTTTAAGATTAAAAAGGAAAGTGATAGACAACCTGGTTGTATTACTAATCCAACCTTTTGGAAAAAAATATACTTCCCAATTTTCTCCCAATATTCCATATAACAATATACCTTTACTGAATACTCTTTTATATTTCAAATTCTTACAGTGTACAAGGCATATGAACTTTGATGTGTTATTACAATTGAAATGTTCTGCTAGCAGTGATTTCATTAGCAGAGTGAAATAGGCATATACAAATACAAACATTTATTGAGGTATATCTTTCCATGAAGCTGCTTAAAACTGTCCACCCTTTTCCAGGTGTTGCAGTGTGGAAAGAGGCATTTAATAATGAACAAAAGAGCTTCTTGATGCCAATATCATATCACCTCAGATAAAATACCCCATATTATTACAACACAATTCTTTATTTGATGGCATCATTGAAAGAAAATAAAACAGAATACATTTGCTTGAGAATTCTGTAATGTATTTGTGAGAAAGAAGCTTGACTAAGCAGGGTTGGAAAAAAAAGGAGGACTTTCCAATGAACAGGCATTTTCAATGTCAAGTAAGTTTATCAGGGTACCAAATAAAAACAAGAACATGGTTGATAATTAATCAATATTTTTAAATCGATAAATTAGTGAGTTTGGCTTTTCATGAGCCATGGATTACTCATGGATGCACAATTTTCAAGTCTTGGCAGATAGACTCTAGAAAGAGCTTTAGGATTTGGGAAAGAAGAGTTATTAAGACAATTCCATTTCCTCTGTCTCTATCATATATATACCTATTGTGGAATCAAAATTCAAATGATTCCACAATACCTAAAAGAAATAATGGTTGTGACATGATTATTTGTTTGTAAAGCAAATATAGTTCATTCAACTTAACGGCACATATTATAACAATTATGCTCACGCCATTCCATTATTTTAAAACCACAGGTAGATTAAAGTAATGGACAGTTCATTGACTATTTTGATTTTGGAATTTTGGGTGACTTCTGATGAAAATATTCTAAAAGAAAATAAAATACCTTTATTATGAAGGCACCTAACATTTTATTTATACTTTGCAACTTAAAAGGTAAAATTAGGTATGTTTACTGTAGGGATAAATATCTCTAATAATTTTATTTTACTTTTCTATTCTGATTGGGAAGTCAATAAAATAACATTAAATGTTCTACTTCACATTTAGTAACTATTCTTTTTCATTTAGAGCTGCATGGTAGAAGAGGTAGCTGATTTTGACATATGTTATTTCACTTAATCTTCAGAAAAATCTTACATGTCTTATATTACCCACCATTGCACAAATGAAAACAAACAAACAAACACCTGAGGTTGAACTCAGGTGTTGCTTATTTTTAAGTCTGTGTTCCTTCCACTGTCTGAAACTGCTACCCACATAATACTCAACATGTTGGTTTAATGACTATGAAGAGTAGGCCTTCCTCCCAAAGCTTTCTTTCTTTATTCACATTACTTTTAGAGATATTAGTCAAAGGAGAGTCATTTAGTCAGTCTACTTTTGCATGCAGGTTTATTCCTGTTATTTTTTTTCCTGGCATTTTGTTCAATTTTACTCAAAAACTTTTATTGGATAAATGTTCATTTAAAACATACAATACACTTATGGACTGGAAATTTTCTACTAGTCAGTAATGGTCATTTTTATTATTTTAACCCTTTATTCCTGCATGAAGAAAAATATATCACAAGTTTAAGTTCTATATTATCTTTTTTATTTTCATTATAGCCATTCAGGTCAGTATAGTTGGAGACAGGTTAAAAATATAGAGATTATAGGTTAATATTGAATAAGACAACCACTATGTTCAGGATTAATAGATCCAGGAATCAAAAATGCTGGCAATAGAATAAATAAGTGTATTTCTTAACAAGCTAGCTAATTAACCAACTTTAATTTGGCCCTATGTTGTACAATCCACATTTTGTAGATTATATAAATTCAATTTTAGTTATACCCGGTAGCAAGCTAAAAAAACAGATTTCTCATTTTCTTTCACCTTCATGTTCCAGTTCCTTTATTTAAATATGTCTGTGGTGATAACTTGTTCTTTAAAATAGTCATATAATTTATTCTAAAAAAAGATAAAGGAAATTTAATATAAAGAATTACTAAACTGTGATAGAATAGTTACTACAAAGATGTAAGGAGAACTCTGAAGGATTCCCTAGAGATGCGAAAGAGAACCCAAGGAAGGACAAAATTAGAAGAAAAGCTTCCTCTCGCAATTGAGCCTCATGTCTTATTGGTGAAGGTATAATTTCTGTCCACCAGATGTCAAGTAAATTTAGTGGTTTTTCCAGACCAGAGCTGGTCCATGATTATTGTATAAACAGGAAGAAAACCTTCAGGGTATGAGCAATCTCCAGCCCATGAGCAAGCATGGAAAGGGAGTTAGGGTGCTCTTGTGAGTGGGAAACCAGGAAGACATGATATGCTGGTCGCCCACTGGGAGGGAGACAGGAAACAAACCTCTGGATTGAAAATGAACACAGACTTACACAACTTTCAGTAGTGTAGGTACTCAAGGATGGTGGGTGGTTTCTCCATGGGAGCCAGCATATTCTGTGAGAAGGAGTTCTGGAGCATGCAGTGTCTTCAATGAGAGGGCCAAAGGCAAGGCCATTTCCAAATCCAGGCCAAGGCTGGGAAGTCACTGAGGGATAGTACCTTTGGGTATGTAGCTGGCCAGTGCACCATCTGATGCTCCCACCACATGCCCTATTAACTGTGTAGCAAGGTCATTAAATGCAAAAACAAACAAGCAGCAAACAAAAACTCACCTACCAGAAACAGAAAGAGAAGCCCTTCCCACCTAAAATGACCTTACTGTGAACCCTTCTGACTGTGGCCCCTTTTGATGAAGCTTTACATATTGGTCACTCTGTAAGAAAAATACTTAAAGTCCAGTACATTATCACAGAACTGGTACAAGAGTGAATTTTCAAATACAATGCAAAAAAAGTGATAACAGGCACAAACCACAGACATTTGTTATTATAGTTGTTAATGTACACAGTTTAAATATCATTAGGGAAAAGTTCCGCCAATGTTTAAAATGGTCTTTTTAAAAAATGTTTATTGTATTTTTTACATTAACTTTTAGGCCCCTTATACAATTATCTTTTAACACTAAGTTAAGAATCCATAGAATTGCATAGGATCTCTAATAACACAAAAATTTTATTACCTAAATCTCAAGGAATGTTGTCCCAATCCTAACATAGCCACTGAATTCTCTCAACTTCCTCACAAAGTACAGGTTTCTCCATCAAATTATTTAATACAACAATGTCCTAATCCTATCTCAAGAATTATCTCAGAGAGAATAGCCTTAGATATCTCCCAATAACAATATCATTAAAGTAATCACTATAGGTGACAATTCTTTGAATTGTCAGACTCAACTCTGATAATGTTTCATAAAAAATACATAAATCCACAGAAAAGGGAATTAAATAAAAAATCAGAAAAGTTTATAATTTTCTATTAAAATTACATTTAAGAATGGAAGGTGACTTTGGTCTCTATCACCCAAGTTCTGTTCCAGCTTTAGGTTTACAAGATCTTTAAAAGAACTTAGAAAGTCTAAATAGTTAACTTTTATATTAGTAACTGATCAGAAACTCATTTAAGTTCTCCTAATTTTTCTGAAATTTGTTCTCATTTTGTTTTAGAATTGTTTTTGGAAGATTGTAGCAGAAACTATAGTTGACCCTTTAACAACAAGGGTTTGCACTGACTGGGTCCACTTATACATGAAGTTTTTCAATAAATATATTAGAATTTCTCTGGAGATTTAATTTTAAAATTTTTTCATGTTCAATTTTGTTGTTCAATTACAGTTGTCCCCATTTTCCCCCATTACTCTCCCATCCCCTGCCCATCCCTTTCCCATATTCAATCCTCTCCCCAATTTCCTTGTCCATGGGTCCTTTATACATGTTCTTTGACTTGACCCTTCCCACTTTTTCCCCAATTATACACCCTCCCCCTCCCCTCTGGCCACTGTCAGTTTGTTCTTTATTTCCATGTTTTTGGTTCTATTTTGCTCACTTTCTTTTATTGATTAGGTTCCACTGATAGGTGAGATCATGTGGTATTTGTCTTTCACTGCCTGGTTTACTTCACTTAGCATAATGCTGTCAAGTTCCATCCATGCTGTCACAAAGGGTAGGAGCTCCTTCTTTCTTTCTGCTGTGCAGTATTCCATTGTGTAAATGTACCATAGTTTTTTAATCCACTCATTTACTGATGGGCACTTAGATAGCTTCCAACACTTAGCTGTTGTAAATTGCACTGCTCTGAACATTGGGGTGCATAGGTTCTTTTGAATTGATGTTTCAGGATTCTTAGGGTATAATCCCAGTGGTGGAATTGCCAGGTCAAAATGCAGATCCATTTCTAGCTTTTTGAGGAAATTCCATACTGTTTTCCACACTTGCTGCACCAGTTTCCATTCTCACCAACAGTGCACTAGGATTACCTTTTCTCCACATTCTTACCAGCACTGGCTGTTTGTTAGTTTGTTAAGGATGGCCATTCTGACCAGTGTGAAGAGTTATCTCACTGTGGTTTTAATTTACATCTCTTTGATGGCTAGTGATATTGAGCATCTTTTCATATGACATCCTTTCTGAAAGTCCTTCTTGGAGAAGTGTCTGTTCAGGTCCTTTGCCCATTTTTTAATTGGATTGTTTGTCTTCCTGAAGTGGAGTCCTGTTAGTTGTTTATATATTTTGGAGATCAAACTGAGATATCATCAGCAAATATATTTTCCCATATGATTAGTTCCCTTTTCATTTTGCTGTTTTCTTTAGCTGTGAAGAAGTTCTTTTTATTTTGATCTAGTCTTATTTGGTTATTTTTTCCTTTATTACCCTTTGGCCCACATCAGTGAAAATATTGCTACATGGGATACCTGAAATTTTCCTGCCTATATTTTCCTCTACAACTTTTATGGTGTCACAACTTATATTTAAGTCTTTTATTCATCTTGAGTTTATTTTTATGTATGGTGTAAGTTGGGGGTTGAGTTTCTTTTCTTTTCTTTTTTTTTTTTTCTTTTTTCTTTTTTCTTTTTTTGCATGTAGCTGTCCAGATCTCCCAACACCATTTGTTGAAGAGGCTATTTTTACTCCATTTTATGCTCCTGCCCCCTCTAAATGGCCATAGAGACATGGGTTTAGTTTCGGGCTCTCTATTCTGTTCCATTGATCTATGGGTGTGTTCCCATGCTAGTACCACACTTTTTGACTCCAGTGTTCTTCTAGTGTAGTTTGATATCACTGATCCCTCCTATAGTTTGATATCAATGATACAAATCATAGTTTATATTATGACCCCTCCTACTTTATTCTTTTTTCTGAAGATTCCTGAGGCTATTCATGGTCATTTATGGCTTCATATAAATTTTTGAAATATTTGTTCTATATCTGTGGAATATGTCATTAGTTTTTTAATAGGGATTGCAGTGAATCTATAAATTGCTTTGGGTAGTATGGACATTTTAATGATATTAATTCTCCCAAACCATGAACACAGTATATATTTCCATTTGCTTGTGTCTTCCTTAATTTCTTTCTTCAGTGTTGTGTAGTTTTCTGAGTACAGGTCTTTTATATTCTTGGTTAGGTTTATTCCTAGGTAATTTATTTTTCTTGTTGCTATAGCAAATGGGATTTTTTTCTAGTTTCCGTCTCTGATATTTCATTGTTCGTGTACAAAAATGCCTTCAATTTCTGAATATTGACTTTGTATCCTGCCGCTTTGCCCAATTCACTTATTAGGTCAAGTAGTTTTTTGGTGGAACCTGTAGGATTTTCTATGTACACTATCATGCCCTCTACAACAGTGAAAGTTTTACTATCTTCTTTCCAATTTGGATGTCTTTCATTTCTTTTGTATGATTGCTATGGCTAGAAATTCCAATACTATTTTGAATAGAAGTGGTGAAAGTGGATATCCTTGTCTTGCTCCTGATCTTAGTGGAAAAGCTTTTAGTTTTTCCCAATTGAGTATGATGTTGGCTGTAGGTTTCTCATATACCACCTTTATTATATTGAGGTATCCTCCCTCTACTCCCACTTTGTTCAGTGTTTTTATCATATGGGTGTTGTCCTTATCAAATGCTTTTCCATTATCTATTGATATGATCATGTGATATTTTTCTTTCCTTTTTTTATTTGATATATTATGTTTATTGATTTGCAAATATTGTACCATCTTTGCATTCCTGGAATGTATCCCACTTGATCACGGTGTATGATTGTTTCAATGTATTGCTAGATGCAGTTTGCCAATATTTTGTTGAGGATTTTACTATCAATGTTCATCAGCAATATTGGCCTGTAGTTTTCTTTCTTTCTTTTGTCTTTATACGGTTTTGGGATGAGGATGATGCTGGCTTCATAAAAAGAGTTTGAGAGTCTTCCCTCTTCCTGGATTTTTTTGAATAGTTTGAGAAATATGGGGGTTAGGTCTTCATTAAATGTTTTATAAAATTCTCCTGTAAAACTGTCTCGTCCGGGGTTTTTGTGTGCTGTGAAATTTTTTATTACTACTTCAACTTCACTAACTGTTACAGGTCCATTCAGGCTATCTGCTTCTTTTTTATTCTGTTTTGGAAGATTATATTTTTCTAGAAATTTGTCCATTTCACCTAGGTTTTCAAATTCCTTGGCTTGTATTTGTTCTTAGCAATTTCTTACAATCCTTTGTATTTCTGCGGCATCAGTTGTAATCTCTCCTCTTTCATTTATTTCTGATTGTGTTTATTTGGGTCCACTCTCTTTTTTTCTTGATGAGCCTGCTTAAAGGCTTGTCTACTTTGTTTATCTTTTCAAAGAAGTAGCACCTGGATTCATCGATACTTAGAATTGTCCTTTTAGTCTCTATATCATTTAATTCTGCTCTGATCTTAGTTATTTCCTTCCTTTTACTTGCTCTGGGCAGTCTTTGTTGTTGTTCCTCGAGTTCTTGTAGGCGTAGGGTTAGGTTGTTTTTGTGAACTGTTTTTTTGTTTTTTTTTTGTTTGTTTGTTTTTTGTAGGCCTGTATCGCTATGAACTTCCCTCTCAGGACTGCCTTCGCTGTGTCCCATAAGTTTTGGGTTGTTGTCAGTTCATTTTCATTTGTTTCCAGGAAGTTTTTCATTTCTTCCCTAATCATATTCTTGACCCCTTCCTTGTTTAATAGCATCCTGTTCAATCTCCATGAGTTTGAGTGTTTTGGGTTTTTTTCCTTGAGGTTGGTTTGTAGTTTCGGTCCCTTGTGGTCAAAAAATGTTTGATATGATTTCAATTTTCTTGAATTTGTTGAGGCTAAATTTGTTTTGTGTCCTATCACGTGGTCTATCTTTGAGAATGTTCCATATGCATTTGAAAAGAATTTATATTTTGCTTCTTTGGGACGAAAGGCTCTATATATATCAGTTAAGTCCATTTCATCAAGGGCCTTGTTCAATGCCACAATATCTTTGTTGATATTTTGTTTGGAAGATCTGTCCATTTTTGACAGTGGGGTGTTAAAATCTCCTACTATGATTGTGTTGCTGTCGATATCCTTCTTGAAGTGCTCCAAGATTTTCTTTATGTCAATATCTTTCTTGAAGTCCTACAAATGCTCCTATGTTGGGTGCATATATATTCACAATGTTTATGTCTTCTTGATGGATTCTTCTCTTGAGTATTATGAAGTGACCTTCTGGGTCTCTCTTTATGGCTTGGCTCTTCTTTTGAAGTCTATTTTGTCTGATAAGAGTATTGCTACCCTGGCTTTTTTTTTCCTGTCCATTTGCTTGGAATATTTGTTTCCAGCTCTTCACTTTCAGTCTGTATAGGTCTTTTGTTCTGCACTTGGTCTCTTGTAGGTAGCACATATGTGGGTCATGGTTTTTCCCTATGTGTTTTGATTGGAGCATTTAATCCATTTAAATTTAAGGTTATTATTCACTGTAATTTTACCCCCTTTACATGTTTTCCTCTCTCTCTCACCCATTTTCTTCATTTTCTTAAAGCAGTTCCATTAGCATATCTTGCAGTGCTGGTTTGGTGGAGGTGTATTCTTTTAGGCTTCTTTTGTCTGGGTAATTCCTTAATTTTTCTTCCATTTTAAATGAGAACCTTGCTGGGTAGAGTAGTCTTAGATCAGACTTTTGATTTTCATTACTTGGAAGATCTCATGCCATTCCTTTCAGGCTTATAGTGTTTCTGTTGAGAAGTCAGCTTCTAGCCTTATCAGGGTTCTCTTGTATGTTACTTCCTGTTTCTCTTTGCTGTTTTTTAAATTTTCTTTTTGTCTTTGAATTTTTCCATTTTAATTATGATGTGTCTTGGAGTGAACCTCTTTGGGTTCATCTTGATTGGGACCCTCTTTGCTTGCTCCTGGACTTGTGTGACTTTTTCTCTCATCAAATTTGTGAACTTTACTGTCATTACTTTTCCAACAGGTTTTCTATCCCTTGCTGCTCTTCTTCTTTCTGGTATCCTTGCTATATGTATATTATTACATTTCACTTTTGGGGGCAGCTCCCTGAACACTCTTAGTCTCGTTGAGTATTTTTCCCTTTTCTTGCTCCATAGGTTGAATTTTCTTTCTACCTTGTCCTCCAGTTCACTGATTCAGTCCTCTACTTCATCTAGCTTGCTTTTAATTCCTAACATGTTGTTGTTCAGTTCAGAAACTGTATTCATTTCCTCCTGGCTCTTATTGATAGTTTCTATGTCCTTTTTCATGTTGATATAATTTTGTTCTTGCAGTAAGTTCTTTGTAACTTCCATGTAGTTCTTTATAATTCTCATTGAGCTCATTGAACTTCCTTACAACATTTGTTTTGAACTTAGTATCTGATAGTTTACTTGCCTCTATTTCATTTATTACTCTTTCTAGGGATTCCTCCTTTCCTTTCAATTAGAGGTTGTTTCTTTGTTTCCCCATTTTAGGGGAGACTCTTTTTTGCTTCTGTTTAAGTTGATCTGCTTTGACTCCCTGTCTTTGTGGTGTGAATCTATGGTAGTAGTCCTGTAGGATTCAGTGGTGCAGCCTCCTTCATCTCCTGAACTTGAGGCTCTTGGGATGCCCTTTATGATGTTTATGTTGGCTCTCTGGATGTAATTGGGTTTTGATTGTTGTTGGGTCGTTCTTTGGTGGGTACTTCCCTCCAGGTGACTGATTGAGGTTCACTCCACCCACCACATCATGTATGCTATTCTGTTGCCAGTACAAAACCACAGAGCCCAGGGAACAAACCCATACCCACAAAAGTAACTCCAACCCACAATTCCACTACCAACATAAATGAACCAGTATTAATAAGGAGTATAAAGAGATTAAGACTATTATAAGAAAGGAGAAGTGAATATGCGATGACTAACTGAAAGAAAAATCATTTTGAGAAGGCAGAGGGAGGAGCACTAATAACAGTAGGGAATATGAGCAACATGAAAAGAAAAAGTAAAATTTACATTGTAAATAAAAAGGGGAATGAAGAAGGCAAAATGGAGCAAAAGAAAGAAGCATACAGCATTAGGTTTAAACAGAAATTTAAAACAATAAAGTGAGAGAGAGAAAGAAAAAGGAAATAAAAGTAAATAAATAATAAAAAATAGAAACCTAGTTGGAAAGAAAAACATACCAGCGCACTGTCAGCAACAAATGAGCTAAGATTAATATAGGTGGGATGGGAATAAGAGTGAAAAAAGAAAGAAAGAAAAGCTTAAGTGATATCTAGAGGAAAGGGAAGTGATTTCAAGATGTCAGAGGGAGAGGGAATGCTAAGAATGAGGAATGAAAGCTAGGCTAAGACAGGGAAAAATTAAAATTTGAAATGAAAAAAGAAAGAGCAGGATGAAGGAAAAAGAAAGAAAAATGAAAAGAAAAAACAGGTTAATACAGGGAAAAATAAAATTTGAAATGAAAAAAGGAATGGTCAGGATAAAGGCAGAATGGAGCAGGAGAGTGGAATGGTAAAATTTGAGATTTGAAATACAAAAATAGTGAAGATCTAGAGATAAAATTGAAAAAATGCAACAAAAGCTACCCTATCCACAATGAATGAGCAAAGATTAATAAAGGTAGAGAGAGAATGTGGGTATTTTGTGAAAAAGAATGTGAGATGACCACTGACAAGAAAATTGCTTTTAAGTAATAGCTTTTGAATTGGATGGAGGAGAAATAATAAGAGTGCAGAATAGAAACATGGTGTAGCAAAAGAGCAAACAAAATTTAAAATGAAAATTATAAGAGGAAAGAATGTAAAATGGGCAAGAGAAAGGAGGAGCAAAATACAAGAATTGAAATAAACTATAATATAAAAATCTAGTGTCTTAATAGCAACAAACTTGAAGGACAAGAAATGAATGTTAAAAACCTATGCAGCAAAGAAATGATCACAAATCATGGAGAACAGCACAGTGGATTTCATCTTGGTAGCATCTAATATTTACCACTGTTTTTCCTTTCTGGATTTGCCTCTGGTGATGTCAGATGATGTCCCAGTCTGACCTTAGACAACCTGTTCGAGACTACCAGCGATATACCCTCTGTGACTGACTCCTTCAGTTGTTAATCTAGTCACTCCCCACTCAGCAGTCAGGCTGAAGCACCACAGGGTCAGGCAGAGTAACTCCTGGAGGCAGGACTGCTGCTTCCCCTCAAGCTGATGGCACTCGGAGAGGAGTGGCCTACCTGAGCAAGACGGCTCCTGCACTATGGGGGATGACTCAGCACTGGAATCTGGGCAGCTGCTCTCTCAGGTCTCTCCCCAAAGCCACTGCCCCCGGTCTCCTCAAACATCTCTAACCACTCTGCATCCACTTTGCTGGAGCCCCACTTTGATGGATGTGTCTCCAGCCATTCATCTCTGACAGAGAGAAAACGCTGCTGCTTTTGCAGCAAAATGTTATCTGTGTACTTTTTGGGGTCACATGCTATAACCTAGGGAGCCCAACATGGGGTTTAGACCCCACGCTTCTCAGGGGGGATCTCATCAGCTGCTGAAATATCCCTCTGGCACTTTAGTTGCTGACCATGGAAATCCAGCCAGCCCTCTTGCCTCTCCTCCACACTCCCTACCAGACACATTCTGTTGAAGCTGTTTCTTCTGTCTGTCCATGGTTTATAAGGCTTCTCTCCCACTACTGTTCAGTTGTTTATTCGGGCTGATTTCTCCACAAGTTAATTGCAATTACAGATTGGTCCTGGGAGGAAGTTAGTGTAACTTCCACTCACTCCTCCTCCATCTTAGATCCAGTCTTTGGAGATTTTACCACCTTAAACTAATCATATTGATTACACTAGGCTACCATAAAGCAATCATATACTACCTGTTCATTATCATCACACAGATCATCATAGCTATAAATAAATATGAATGTGTTTTACACATTAACTTTTCATTTTTTTGTATAGTATTAGTAATATATATATAACATCTATGGTGTTTTAAATCATATAAGATAATATTGAAGTAGGTACTGACAATTTATCTTGTAAAATGATTATGTAAACTTATGGTATCATTAACTACATTACAGTATTATAAATGTGTGTTTGTCTTCTCTATGATTTCCTTAATACCATTTTATTTTCTATAGCTTACTTTATTGTAAAAATACATTGTGACATACATATAACATACAAAATATGTGCTAATTGACTGTTTATTGGTGAAGCTTCCCATCAATGGTAGGATATTTGTAGTTAAATTTTTGAGGATTCAACACATACACAGATTTTGACTGCACCCCTTATCTTTCATGTTTTTCAAGGGTCATTTCTACTTTTAAAACCAATTTATTTAATATATTTGGAAGAATATCAATTAGGACTAGCCAAACACAAATTATAATTTATGTTTCTATAAGCTTTTCTAGGTTTTAAAAATACATTTGCCCTGAAATTTTTAGCCAGTTTTATGTCCTTATTATAGAAACAAAGTCCTACAGAATTCCATTCCAAATGATTATACTATTATAATCACACTCCCTTTTCTAATTACCAACAAAATGTCAAAGGGGAAATGTTTTAAGATTTAGATAATTTCCATCAGTTAAAATAAAATTTGATATATATTGTGGGAAAATAAGATAAGTCTGATAGTTATCTGTCTTTCCCTATATCTATCACTAAATCAGGTTTTAGCTACGTTTAAGAAATAACTACTTAAAATTTATATATCTTATTACACAGGTCTATATTTAATAGAAATGCCCTTATTTTTATAAAAATGAAATCTAAATGTATGTTAGCTACATTATATACTCAGTACATGGTCTAGGTACAAAAGAATCTATGCAAATTGTGATAACAGAATATCATGGGATATATACTAATAAAATTCAGAAATTATACTTCTTTTAGAGGTGTTTTCAAGGCTGTTCTATCTCTTTCTTCTCTTCCTTACTCTCTCTCTCTCACATACACACACAACACAAACTCTATTATGAGATTTTTACTATGAATTTAATTATATTATGTTATGATACAATTCATTTTCCTGATTATATAAATACCATAAACATAGTTACCAAAAAATATAGATGCAAGAGTCTCCATCACTTTGTTTAAAAACCTTCCAGGGTGGCTTATATTTTCCTTTTATTCCTTTGCACATTAGACAGTAATTTCACTACTAAGCAGCATAACATAGAAAAGCCCTTATAACAAACCCATGTGAAAAGGCCTCCTCTAGTAAAGATAAGAGATTTAAAATGATATCTCTATTTTATGAGATGAATCACAAATTTTGACTTATCAAATTTATCAAAATTACAGATTTTAATATTAAATATCAGTACTGACACTTGTAGATGGGTGGCCTTTAGTTTATAACTTTTTAATGTCAGTTTTATCATTTTTTAAATTTGGATGAAAGTAATATCTACCTCAGTGATTGTGAACATGAGAAAGATAGGATAAATAAAGATAGATCAAAATAAAAAAGAAAGATCCAATCAAAAGAAAGGTAGAATGAGATAGAAGAAGTGAATGGATGGATGGAAAGATGAGGGATGGATATAGATTAGAGAGATGATGGATGATAGATAGATAAGATGATAGATAGATGACAGATAGATAGATGATAGATGATAGATAGATAGATAGATAGATAGATAGATAGATAGATAGATAGATAGCTGATAGATAGATAGTTGATAGATAGATAGATAGATGGTAGCTAGATAGATGATAGGGCCAGGCACAATGCGGGATGTTTATTATCACTGTAGTTTTCATCTTTTCCTTTTTATCATTATAATATAAATGGTCTGAATAGTCAATAAATAACCTAAAACACCTCTTGGTAAAATTTTGCAATCTATATTTCAATATAAATTCTTTTAAGTGAACAAATAATAAACTAATAATTATTCTTAATATCTTTTCAACTTTAATGCCATGCTATAGAATCCAGAAAGACAAACTGTTTGAAGGCAAACAAATGAAGACATTTTCCCTTAATATAAAAATTAAAGTTGTGACCAGCAATGTTCCTAAGTATAACAATTCTCCTCTTGGGAAAAATAGGGAGCAAATGAAATAGACAAAAATAAACTTCTCTCAGAAGTAATTAACGTTATTACTCATTATGACAAAAGGGAACATGTTAAAGATTTGATAGCAGTGATTTCCTCAGTGAATTGTCCTAAAGTTGGAACCTCTATTGGGTTTATTCTCCACACCTTGAAAATACTCCTGTATCTTTCATAAATATAAGATAATAAGAGAGACTGGAGGATGGGTGACATGTATATCTATGCTCTTTGGAATATTGATTAAAATTTACCAATTGGAAAATAATATCTGTCAAATGCTTCTGAGAGAGAAGAAATAATTGAAGACAAATAATAATACAATAAATGCAATCTTCAGGATGGAGAATTATTTTAGAGGAGCCATCAACTGCAGTAATAATAATAAAACTATTGATTACTGAGTATTGATTACTGAGTACTATATAGCAGATATTAGTGTACACGTACATTATTTTACATTCACTGAAAGTGTTGGAATAAGCTCAGTCTCATTTTGTACATAAGAAAACTGAAACTTTCCATGGTTTATTCAAGGCACTCAGCTACAACGCAAGGGGGAGATTTGAGGTATTTCTGAATTCAAGTCTATAATCAGAAATTTGTTTGTAGTATGGCCAAGTAAGTGACTAATAAAAAGGCCCTCCTGAAGATTATAATAATAAATTGGAAAAATTATATTTAAAAAAAGAAAGAAGAGCCCAACTAAAAGCCTAAAAGCATGGGATAATGAAACACATGGATGGATTTGGGAGCTTTGCATTGGGAGGCTGCCACCAGTGCACACAGACACACTGAAGAGATCTGAAGAGTTTGCAGTTTGAGGCCAAGAAGGTAGAAATGCTTTTTTCTAAAGCCTTTGGAGAAATATAAATAATTAAAAATCTATATAATATATTACAATGTCTAGGATAAAACAGGATATAATTACACATTGTCTGAAAACTAAGAAGAAGAAAAATATAATTTATTCTCAAGAGAAAGACTAATCAATTAATACAAACTCAGGAATGCCTAGATAGTGTACTTAGAAGACGATGCTCCCCAACATGGAGAAAGACTAAAATTTACAGATTCAAGAACCTCAGCAAATCTCAAATAATATAAATATAGAAAATCCCCCATAAGCACAACACAAATAAAATATTGAAACACCAAAAATAAAGAGAGACTCTTGAAAATGGCAAGAGAACTATGGGAAATTCTACACAGAGAAACAGTAATTCAAAATGACTTTAATTGCCAGGGACAGGGTGTGGAGTTTGGGAGAAGGAGAAGTGTAGAGGGGACAAATGGTGATGGGAGGAGACTTTCCTTGGGGTGGTGAACACACAGTACAATGCACAGGTAATGTATTGTAGAATTGTGCACCAGAAGCCTGTGTAGCTTTCTTTATTAGCCAGTGTCACCCAATAAATGCAATTAAAAGGGAAAAATTAAATGCAATGTTAAATATTCATTTAGATATATGGAGTCCGAAAGCAGTGGAACAACATCTTTTAAATCACTGAGGAAGAAAAAAATCAATTTTATATTGGTGAAATTATCCTTCAAAAGTAAAAGTGATCTGAAGATAGTTTTCATATAAATAAAGCTACTAACTACACCATGAAAAGTTAAGATGTATATTACAATTCAGAGTTTGACTACAATAAAATAATACTAAAGGTATGTCTAGATAGCCATTAAATAATATAATGTTGATTTCTAAAAACATATTTAAGTAATCCAAAAAAGTTAAAAAAGAGAAATAGGATAACAAAAACAAAAGTGAAATATAGAAAATATTGAATCTAAATATAAAATACAAATAATTATATTAACTTTTTAAAATATTTTGTTGAATTTATTGGGGTGACATTGGTTAATAAAATTATAGAGGTTTCAGGTATATAATTCTACAATACACCTGTATATCGTATTTTGTGTTCCCCAGCCAATGTCGTCTTCTTCTACCACTGTTCATCTGCCCTTTATCACCTTCTACCTTCTCCTAAGGCCCCTTCCTTCTGACAATCACCATACTGTTGTCTGTGTCCATGACTCTTTTGTTTTTCTTTTCTTAATCCCTTCACCCTTCTCACACAGTACCGATCCCGCTACTCTGACAGCTCTCAGTCTGAGATCTCCAATTAAAAGGTAGGAATTATTAGAATAGATAAAGCATGTGCCAACTACATACTGTCTACAAAAGGCACACCAATAAACAAAGACATAGAATGGTTGAAAGCATATGGATAGTTACACCAGGAAAATGGTAAGAAAAAGAAGGTTGGAGTGGCTAAATCATTAAGTGATAGTTACTTAAGGTAAAACTGTTACAAGAGATAAAATGAGATATTTCGTAATAATAAAAGGATCATTTCATCAGACATACATAATAATCATAAATGCCTAATAAAACTTTTAAATATGTGAAGCAAACATGGGCACAATGATGAGGGAGACATAGTCAATTTCACAATGATAGTTGGAGATTTTAACCCCACTTTCTGAGCACTTGGTAGAATAACTACATCAAAGAAAATCAACAAAGATGTAGATCATCTGAGCTAGAGTAACAACCTTGACTTTTCAAATGCACATAGGACATTCACAGAGATACATATATACTGGACAATAACACCAAGCCTGTTTGTAATAACAGGACTGATATCACAGAAATTATGTTTTTGACAATAAATTAAACTAAAAACCAATTACAGTAGCATATCTAGAAAACCCTAAATTGGGAAATTAAACAACATGACTCTCAATAATTAATGATTACCAAAGATAAAATAACACAGAAATTAGAAAGATTTTTTAACTAAATGGTATTAAAAACTCTATATCAAATATTTTAGTATGAGATTAAATATTTAGAAGAAAACTTATAGCCTGGCATTCTTATAAGAGAAAAGAAGAAAAGCCTAGAATTCATAAAATATGATTTATCTTAAGTAGCTAGAAAAAGAAGAGCAAAGTAAACCCTAAGAAATATGGGTAAGAATAGAATTTATTTATTTATTTTTCACTGTTAAAGGTTTATTTCATATTTTAGTTGGTATGGCACTTGGAGAGTTTGTTGCATTATTTATATGTAGAATTTAATGAAATGGAAGACAGACAAGGAGAAATTTAACAAAGCCAAGAGCCATACTTTAAAAATATTAACACGATTGATAAATCCCTAACAGATGGCTCAATAAATAAAAAGGAGAAGGCACAAATCACTGCTATCAGGATGAAAGAGGGGTTTCTCTACAGGAACCATACCCATCACAAGTAATTATAACTTAAAAATAAATATTAAATATTAGTGGTTTTAATTTACATCTCTCTGATGGCTAGTGATGATGAGCATCTTTTCATATGCCTCTGGGCCCTTGGAGAAGTGTCTGTTTAAGTCTTTTGCTCATTTTTTAATTGTTTTTTTTTTTGTCTTCCTGGAGTGAGTCATGTGAGTTCTTTATATATTTTGGAGATCAAACCTTCGTCTGAGGTATCATTGACAAATATGTTTTCCCATACAGTTAGTTCTTTTATTTTAATACGGTTTTCTTTAGCTGCTCAGAAGCTTTTTATTTTGATGAGGTCCCATTTGTTTATACTTTCCTTTATGTCCCTTGCTCTAGAAGACATATCAGTGAAGATGTTGCTGTGGGGAATGTCTGAGATTTTCCTACCAATGTTTTCCTCTAGGACTTTTATGGTGTCATGACTTATATTTAAGTCTTTTATCCACCTTGAATTTATTTTTGTGTATGGTGTAAGTTGGTGCTCAAATTTCATATTTTTTCAGGTAGCTGTTCAGATTTCCCAATACTGTTCGTTGAAGAGGCTATTTTCACTCCGTTTTATATTTCTGCCCTCTTTGTCGAAGATTAATTGCCTGTAGAGACTTGGGTTTATTTCTGGGCTCTCTATTCTGTTCCATTGGTCTATCTGTCCGTTTCTATGGCAGTACCAGGCTGTTTTGATTAAAGTGGCCTTGTAATACAGTTTACTATCAGGTATTGTGATCCCTCCTACTTTGCTCTTCTTTCTCAAAATTGCGGCAGATATTCAGAGTCACTTATGGTTCCATATAACTTTTTGAAGTGTTCGTTCTATATCTGTGAAATATGTGATTGGTACTTTGATAGAGATTGCATTGAATCTATAAATTGTTTTGGGTAATATGGACATTTTGATGATGTTGATTCTTCTAATCCATGAGCACGGTATATGTTTCCATTTGTTTGTGTCTTCCTTGATTTCCTTCTTCAGTGTTGTGTAGTTTTCTGAGTACAGGTCTTTTACCTCCTTGGTTAGGTTTATTCCTAGGTATTTTATTTTTCTTGTTGCTATATCAAATGGTATTTTTTTCCTGATTTCTGCTTCTGATGTTTCATTGTCGGCATACAAACATGCCTTTGATTTCTGGATATTGACTTTGTATCCTGCTGTTCTGCCATATTCATTTATTAGGTCGAGTAGTTCTTTGACAGAGTCTGTAAGATTTTCTATGTACACTATCATGTCATCTGCAAACAATGACAGTTTTGTTTCCTCCTTTCCAATTTGGATGCCTTTTATTTCCTTTTCTTGTCTGATTGCTGTGGCTAAAACTTCCAATACTATGTTGAATAGAAGTGGTGATAGTGGACAACCTTGTCTTGTTCCTGATCTTAGTGGAAAAGATTTTAGTTTTTGCCCATTAAGTATGATGTTGACTGTAGGTCTCTCACATATGACCTTTATTATGTTGAGGAATGTTCCCTCTATTGCCACTTTGCTGAGTGTTTTTATCATAAATGGGTGCTGTACCTTATTGAATGCTTTTTCTGCATCTATTGGTATGATCATGTGATTTTTGTCTTTGCTTTTGTTTATGTGATATATTACATTTATTGATTTGTGAATATTGTACAATCCTTGCATCCCTGGGATGAATCCCTCTTGGTCACAATGTATGATCTTTATAATGTATTGCTGGATGTTGTTTGCCAGTACTGTGTTGAGGATTTTAGCATCTATGTTCATCAGCGATATTGGCCTGAGGTTTTCTTTCTTTGTTGTATCTTTATCTGGTTTGGGGATTAGGATGATGCTGGCTTCATAAAAAAAGTTTGGGAGTCTTCCATCATTTTGGATTTTTGGAATAGTCTGTGAAGGATAAGGGTTAGCTCTTCCTTAAATGCTTTGTAGAATTCTCCTGTGAAACCATCCGGTCCAGGGCTTTTGTGTGTTGGTAGCTTTTTGATTACTGCTTCAACTTCACCTGCTGTTATTGGTTGGTTCAGGCTTTCTGCTTCTTCTTCATTGAGTTTTGAAAAACTATATTTTTCTATAAATTTGTCAATTTCACCTAGGTTTTCATATTTCTTGGTATAGGGTTCTTTGTAGTAGTTCCTTACAATCTTTTGTATTTCTGTGGTATCAGGTTTAATCTCTCCTCTTTCATTTCTGATTGTGTTTATTTGTGTCCTTTCTCTTTTTTTCTTGATGAGCCTGCTTAAAGGCTTGTCAATTTTGTTTATCTTTTCAAAGATCCAGCTCCTGGATTCATTGATCCTTTGAATGATGCTTTTAGTCTCTATGTCATTTAATTCTGCTCTGATCTTGGTTATTTCCTTCCTTCTATTTACTCTGGGCTATCTTTGTTGTTGTTCCTTGAGATCTTGTAGGCATAAAGTTAGGTTGTTTTCTTTGAAATGTTTCTATTTTTTTAGGGAGGCCTGTATTGTCATGAACTTCCCTCTCAGTACTGCCTTCCCTGTGTCCCATAAATTCTGCGTTGTTGTGAGTTCATTTTCATTTGTTTCGAGAAACTTTTTGATTTCTTCCCTAATCTCATTCTTGACCCATTCATTGTTTAATAGCATGCTATTCAATCTCCATGATTTTGAGTGTTTGGGATTTTCTCCTTGGGGTTGGTTTCTAATTTCAGTCCCTTGTGGTCAGAGAAAATACTTGAAATTATTTCAATTTTCTCGAATTTGTTGAGGCTTGTTTTGTGTCCTATCATATGGCCTATCTTTGAAACTGTTCCATGTGAATTTGAAAAGAATGTGTATTTAGCTTCTTTGGGGTAAAAGGCTCTGTATATATCAGTTAAGTCCCTTTGATCTAGGGCATTGTTCAATGCCACAATATCTTTGTTGATACTTTGTTTGGAAGATCTGTCCATTTTTGACAGTGGGGTGTTAAAATCCCCTACTATGATTGTATTCCTGTCAATATCTTTCTTGAAGTTCTCCAAGATTGTCTTCATGTATTTGGGGCTTCTATATTGGGTGCATATATATTTACAATGTTTATGTCTTCTTGGTGGATTCTTCCCTTGAGTATTATGAAATGTCCTTCTGGATCTCTCTTTATGGCCCCTTTTTTGAAGTCTATTTTGTCTGATATGAGTATTGCTACCCTGGCTCTTTTTCCCTCTCCATTTGCTTGGAAAATTTATTTCTAGCCCTTCATTTTCAGTCTGTGTAGGTCTTTTGTCCTGAGGTGGGTCTCTTGTAGGCGGCATATGTATGGGTCGTGCTTTCTTATCCATTCAGCTATTCTGTGTCTTTTGATTGGAGCATTTAATATATTTATGTTTAAGGTTATTATTGATAGGTACTTATTCATTCCCATTTTTTGTACTCATATTCCTCTGTCTTTCCCTTCTTTTCCTTAAATCAGTCCCTTTAGCGTCTCTTGCAGAGCTGGTTTGGTGGAGGTGTATTCTTTTAGACTTCTTTTGTCTGGGAAGCTCTTTATTTGGCCTTCTATCTTGATTGAAAACCTTGTTGGGTACAGTAGCCTTGGCTGCAGGCCTCTGGTTCTCATTACTTGGGATATTTCTTGCCATTGTCTTCTGGCTTGGAGTGTTTCAATTGAGAAGTCAGCTGCTAACCTTATCTGGGTTCCCTTGTATGTTCCTGTTTCTCCCTTTCTGCCTTCAAGATTCTCTTTGTCTTGGAATTTTGCCATTTTAATTATGATGTGTCTTGAAGTGGGCCTCTTTGGGTTTCTCTTGATTGGGACTCTTCTGGGTTAACTGAGTGTCACTCTGTCACCACACTTTGTATTCTGTTGTGCAGGTGTGGACAGGTTATGTTGAAGCTGATTCTTCTGTGTGAACAAGGTTTTGAGACTTCTCTCTCACTCTTGTTCAGTTGTTTGTTGTGGGTAATTTCTCCACCAATTGTTGTATTATCTGTTCTGTCCTGGATTGAGATTAGTTTGGGTTCCACTTCCTCCTTCACCTTCTTACATTGTTTTCTGTTGGTGGATACTTTGTTGGTGGATTTCCTCTTCCAGCAGGTGTACTGGTGTTCACTGCTCCCACCTTGCAAGTTTTCTGGAGTAGCAAAGTGAAATTTGTCTCACTGTCTCTGTTTTTTGGGATGACCCCTGTTTCGGTCTAACTCTGGTATTTTCAAAGCTCCAGGTTTTAATGTCTCACCTGTGAGTAAAGAAGAGTGGGGAAAAAAGAGGGAGGGAAGGGAGAAAGAATAAAATAAGGAAAGGAAGGAAAGAATGAGGAATGAAAAAGAAAGAAGGAAAGAAAGGAAGAAGGAATTAAGAGAACATTTTTTTTGAATTAAAAAATAAAAAGTAAAAAAATAAGAAATAAAAGAAGGAGGGGACTAGGAATAATAAAGGGAAGGGAAGAAGAAGGAATAATAATAATGAAGATGCACAGAAAGGAGAAGAAATTAAAAAACAACAACAACAACAACAAAAAACCCTTCTGGTGGCTTTAAACTGGTCAGGCCAGGCCTGTTCTTCTGGTCTTCCTGGCTGCATCAAGCTGGGAAGGTATTGGTTTCTCTTTTCTCCCTTCTTGAGACACACTCTTTGCTATTGTCCAGCCTCCAACCCAGTTCCTAGGTGTCCTTCTGGGTCTAGCCTAGGCCTTTACTTGTGCTGTCCCTGAGGTGCATCAGTTAGGAGCTACTCATCCACCACCTTCCTGCTCCTTGCTGGCCTCGATGCTAGGTACTCTCAGTGCCCCTTCTGGGTAGTTTAGCCTCCCACTGAGTCAAGTCTTTCCGAGAACTACAGCTCCCCTCAGCAGGGTGCTTCTGCCTTTCTGCTACAGAGCCATTCAGCCCCGCAGGGCTTCGTGCTCAGGGGCTGGGTGGCAGGCACTTTGTCTCTGGCACTCCAGGGGTGAGCTCCACGGACCTGTGTGTACTGTCCCCTATGCCCCTGGATTGGGTGCATGCCAGCCGCTGGGCTGGAGGCCACTGGTTGCACACCTTCCCTGTTGGTTTTGGAGTGGGCATGGGCAGGCCATGGATCACCGGCTGTGCACAATCCTTAATTCCCCTTGATTGGGAGCGCAAGCCACTGCTGGGTTAGGGGCCGCCAGTTGCCCACTGTTCCTAGTTCTTTTGGAGTGTACGCAGGCAGGCTTCCCTGGGCCACTGATTACCAGGTGCACACTGACCCCTGGGCTTTCAGGGGCAGTGGTTCTCTAAACAGCCTCAGAGTGCTTCTTTTTTTCTAATTTTTTTTTAATTCTTCCTATTTAAGCCCACTGGTCCAAACAAGCACCTGGCCTCTCACACAGCCCAGCCTGGCTCTCTCCCAAGAATCTTGCAGCAGACCCAGAGGGCACCGGGCCTGGGGCTGCAGCCTGCCCTGGTCCCTGCTGGTTCCAGAGACCTTATTGTCCCAAAGCACTCTCTTTACCGTCCGATCATTCAATGCCCCCTATAATTTTGGTTTCCAATCTTCATATATGCTGGAATTCCATTAGTTGTTCACTTTGTTCCTCAGAAGATTGGCTAAGTGTTTCACCAGTGGGCAGGAGGAAGTGGACTCCGCTCCCACCTATCTCGCCACCATCTTCTCTCCCTCGTAAACCATGCTCTTAAACTAAAATAATTATGTACTGGAATATTGTGAGTGGTGTTCCAATAATATGCAAAAGCGAAATATGTGCATGCATATGTACACACTGTGTATACATTTTCTCAACACAATGAAAAATTATTAATGGTGTATCTTGATTTAGTGGAAGTGATAAACAATCTAGCTTTATATCTGTTATCCATTTTACTCTGCTTGCATAAATCAACCTGGATAGATAGTTGACTATGGGTGGACCTTGTTCTTTTATACCTTTCAGAATTCTAAAACAGCAATCATTATATATTCCAGAAATATATAAAAAGGAGTGCCAGATAATCACTTATACTTACAAGAAACTACTGCACATGAAGAGAAAAAAAAATAGCACATATGTAAGATGTTAATACAGAAAAAAATAGGAATCTGGGCTGTGAAGTGGTTGGTCAAGGCTTTCTCAACATTATCTTGCAAAGCACTGCATCTCTAAGATGTATATTGAAAAAAATGTTCTGTGGAATTTGAACATTTTTTGGTGGATTTTCCATCTGCTCATACTCAATCTAGGCAGAATGACAATGAAGAGAAACGAAGTAGAGCCAGAGAGAAACCCTGAAGTCAACAGGATCCTGCTTATTTTTGTTGACATTCTGTAGTTTAACAGGCTATCTCTTTGTTGTTATTATTTCATTGATCATTTATCCTTTAATTAACCATAGAACCCTTTTTTTTCTCAAAACAATATTAATACATTAAACACAGAAAACCTTTGGAAGAAGTAGATTATTCTAATAAAAACGAACTCTGTATAATTGAGAGTTTGTGGAAAATGACGATTGTGCATGAAGAGGGCAAAAGGAGATGACATCATATTTGGAAAGATTATTTTTCTCCTGAGTTAACCTGAAAAAAATGTTTTAACCTATTTGCCTTGATGAGTATTTTTTTACCATGAGCCTGTGAAAAGCTCAATGACATGGATTGAATGAATTATATTTTTAAAACTTCTTGAAATTACCCAGAAACTAGAAACCACGTCATCTTTCCCAACAAATCACAAGTTAACAAGAAGACATAGGAGTTTCAGAAAATGATGCAAATTCAAAGTCATGGATACTTAACCATTAATGCAAGCCTGGGTTTAATTGGACTCGGCTTAATAGTACTTTGAAATATTATATTAAGCATTTTATTTTTAAAACAAAGCAGAATTTATAGTTTTTGAACATCAACTAGAGAAATAAAACCTTATTAAAATCTTCCTGACCAAAGGTGATTTGTAGAAGACAGACTTTGAAGTGTGTATACCAGTGAGGCACAACCAGTAAGAGTATAGGGTATGTATCTCATTGATACATACTTAGAAAAGAAAGGGAAGATAAGAATTTTAGGTATTTAAGTGAGAGGAGGCAAGTTAAAGTATTGAGAAACATTTTTATAGGAACATAACTGTTCTGGAAATTACACAAATTTCTCAGATATTAAGATACATATCTACCAAGCACCTCACATATATGACTATCTTTGTTTTTGTTTTTAATGTATATTTCTTTTCCATTTCATGTTTCCATGGATGCCTTGAGCATTTAGAATTAGTATAACCATAATTATTCCATGTGCTGGTCTGTGACCAGAGGTGTTCTCAACAGCGGCACATTAGACATCGGAACTTTAAGGACAATAGAGGTCATTATTAAGTAGTTCTTAAGCAAACACCATTTGCTCCACTGGTTGAGTGTTTAATTGCTAGATGGCCTGTATGCATTCGAAGAAAGGTCATACTGGTCAAACATTTAGATAAATCATCTGATACACACTCACAGAGCACCCACACACAGAGTTTACTATGAATCAACAGGTGGTAAAATAATGGACACTCAGCACCTGTGAAATCTTGAGCAATTCTGTTTCCTAGCACTTAATTTTGCCACCTGTGTAGTAGAGACGTGAGGCAGTTGGATTCCAGCATCACTCCTGAACTTTAAATCAAACACACAAACAAAACAAAACAAAGCACTAAAATTTTATTAAAATCAGGGATCTGGGTTGGAGGGGGAGTACATCTCTGTGAGGAAAAAGTCAGTCTCTTAGGTAGTACCCTGTCCTTTGTCACTTGGAGAGTGCTAGTTTCATTGTAACAGTGTAAGTACTGTAACATAAACTTCATTCAAAACAACGTATTCAGTGCTCTAATTTATTATGGGCACTTAAGGAACAGATTCTATTTTCTTAGTTCACATGAATACTAAAAATAGTCAGATAAAAAGCAACATTGGTAAGCAGCTGAATTTACTGAGGAAAGCAGGAGAAAAAGAAAGGTTCAAAGAAGGCTTTTATCCCTCTCAAATATTCTTAAATATACATAAATAGATGTCACATAGCTACTAGAAGTGTATTTTTTTCTAAAGATTTAAAAAAAAAAACAACTTTTCTACCTTCTAAGAGGCAGGTAAAATTCATTGCAATAAGCTAGTCTTTCTTACACAAAATAAAATATTTGATCAAAGTTTGCATCCTAAGATACAGTACAGTGGAGCTATATAGGTCATAACTTAATTTCATGCTGAATGTCCCAGATATAATAGAAACTGTAAGAGGAAAATTTAGCTCATACATTTTGCTTTCAGATTCTCTCAGTCAAGTCTTAGATCCCCCCTTTTCTATCTGATGTGACATCTTAGCATACATTCTGCAGATGACATCTTGTAAACCACCAAACACTGCTGGAGACCAAGGCATCCCAGGATGAGAGAGATAAACAACATTTTGTCAAACTTCCAAAGGTGCATAATACATTGAAAAAGATCAACTTGAATGATGATTGGAAACTTAAGTTGATCACCAGTGGTGTGTGACAGGCATAAAATATTTTGAAAAATGAGTATTTTGAATTAGGACACTTATGAAAACTTAAGGCTGATTAATAGTTAATATATTCCAAGACTTTTGATAAATATATTTCTTAAATCTGTGGACCATAATAAAATTGCAAACATATTAATTAACAATAATATTTTTGTTTCCATTGGACCAAACACAGTAAGTGAATTCTACATGAACAAAGATTATTTCCCAAGGAAATGGTGCTACAAGATTTTAGCCAGACATCTGCCATCACAAAGTTAGAAGAAGAAAACTACTATGTAGTACCAAACAGGAAAATCAACCTGTATGGGAAGTTAGAATTTTCTTTCCCTTAATACTGTTCTAGTCTTAGAAAGCCCTTGCATTATTTTGAGAGGGTAGGCCTCCGTTAATCACATGTTAACCCAAAATATTGTTTTTGAAAACTTCCTTTTCGCCATGTTATTTTTCATCATTCATCTTTTGAAGGATATGGTGTCTTGAGGAATACAGATTTTCCAGCTTTCAGGGAACAGTGTTATAAATAGGGTACAACTGGCACCCTGTCAGAGTTTCATGAAATTTTCCTTTCAACCATTTCTTTTCGGATCCTGCTATCCCATAGTAGGGAATTTCCCATAAGCAGGACCACAGGTTATGAGGTAAAGAACAGTAAATATTGCCCTTTTTCACAAACATGGTCACCTTTAATGTAAATGCAATAAGTGAGTGAAAAAAAGTTGTTATAGATTCAAAACAACACATCCCTTCCAAACACATGTCTGAGCGTTTTGAATATTGGTACACTCAGATTGCCTTTTCACTCATTTCTTTCTTCTTTGTGTTATGCAGTCTCACATTTGCTGATTCAACAATCATTTATCACTTTTTTAAGATAAATACAATGCTATGGACTAAGGAGAAAAACAGACTTGCTGTTTCCATCGAAGATCATGCTGCTTTTCTTGAATGATGCTTCTAAAAGACATGGATTTTGTTAGCTTTATAATGAATGTGTTGAAACATAGTGACACATACTCTGAATGTTGGAAAATTGCCCTTTTCAAATGATTTTCCATGCATTTCATGAGTAATTTTTGGCCTATGGTCAAGTAATACTTGACCTATGCTAATGTCTTGATTTCCCCAATAGCAAAATAAAATTAATAATTCACAGCTTTTGCCTACTTTGTGGAAATATTTGGGGCTTATGAGAAAGATGACTTTTATTCTTTTAAAGAATTAATACATGTTTTGACAAATAGTTATAGCACATTTATCAGATGAGAAATAAAAGCAACAAATTTTCATGTAAATACTTTATACCTTACACATTTTAATTGTAACAGTAAGGTGCCTGTACAAGAGTGACTATGTGTCTAAATATGAAGTTACTTTTATATAAAGAAATCTTATTCCATACCACTGAAAAGTTATTAAATATTGCATTCTGCCATGGCTTGAAAAAATAAATCAAAGAATGATTATATTTTAAATTATTAAATAGTAAACAATTAAACTGTAGATGTGGGTAGTAGTTTAAAAAGGAGACATTCTTTTTACATTTATTGGCTTTTCTTCTTAGGTCAATAATCTGAAAAAATAGTAATCTAGAATGCCTACATCATATCACTTTTAAATTGATTTTTAAAACTATATTATCCTTTTCTAGTTTCATGGAAAATAACAGGATTATTTAACTTCCCAAATATCATAATATAGATTCGAATGAATGTGATTTAAAGATTCAAAATAGGTCTCTTGAAATCCACATTCATTAAGTGATCAGTGTGGTAATTTAATGCGCTTGCAGGCTATTTACATGATCTTGAAAGTCCTGGATTCGTTTTGTGTGTGTGATTATTTAAGTGCCTGGTGCCTGCATAGGTAACACTCTTCTATACATATAATATGACTTCAAGAACAGAAGACCTATGCTATGGCACAATTTGAATGAGGAATTAAAAAAAATTGTTTACTATAATTGTCACTAGTTTCCCCTTACATAAATAGAATATCTAAATCATAACATTTTAAGCTAAAACAGCACTTTTGAAAGTTCAAATTCTCTTGATCTATAAAAGTAATTTATGACTGCACAGTAGGCAAAACAAAGGTTACCATACCATTGCCCAAATTATTAAATAGAAAAGACCAAGGTGGGCATAATCATTTTTATATTTCTGGCAGATGCAATTTTTCACATGTGAGTGCTCAGCTAAATGATAGGAGGGATTGGGAAAGTGGATTGTCACTGAAATGTGGGTACACTTGCAGACATGGCTTGGCAGGGTGCAGGAACGGGGTTTGATATTTCACATGCAGCTCTCTATATTGAAAATCCAATACGTAGTATAGATATGGAAAAAACCTTTTCTGCTGGTTTTTACTTAAAATTATATTTGGTCATGTATCTGAAGCTTAAATACCTGTTAAAGAAAAACAACAAATGCATCAAAAATGTAATTCTCAACTATGAGCAGTTTATACTTTGCAGGTTATTTCCACTCTCTGTCATCCAGCTTCAGCATGAATAATAGGAAGAGGCTGGATTGCACATTGTTTAAGGTCTTTCTAGATATAAAATTCTGTATTTTTATTAGAGTGAAGTCTTGATGAATTGGTAAATAAATGCATATGTGATAAACAAAGTATAATAAAATATTATTTAAAAAATTCATGATTAGATGTTTGAAAATATAATTTTGATGAATAATATTCTGTAACTGTATACTGATATAAAAAATGGATACATGTTGGTGCTGAGTCAAATGAGTTCTTTATATATTTTGGAGATTAAAACCTTGTCTGATGTATCGTTGGCAAACGTGTTCTCCCACAGAGTTAATTCCCTTTCCATTTTGATGATGGTTTCTTTAGCCATGCAGAAGCTTTTTAATTTATTATAATCCCATTTGTTTATTTTTTTCTTTATTTCTTTTGTCCTAGGAGACATATCAGCAAAAATCTTGCTACATGAGATATCTGAAGTTGTACTTCCTATGTTTTCCACCAGAATTTTTATAGTATCATGATTTATATTTAAGTCTTTTATTCATATTGAGTTTATTCTGCTGTATGGTGTAAATTGGTGGTCAAGTTTCATTTTTTCATACGTACCAGTCCAATTCTCCCAAGAACATTTATCGAAGAGACTCTCTTTACTCCACTGAATGCTCATACCCCCTTTGTAAAATATTAATTGACCATAGAGTAATGCGTTTATTTCTGGGCTCTCTATTCTGTTCCATTGATATATGTGTCTGTTCTTATGCCAGTACCAGACTGTTTTGATTACAGTGGACTTGTAGTATAGTTTGATATCAGGTATTGTGATCCCCCCTACTTTGTTTTTCTTTCTCAAGATTTCTAAGGCAATTCAGGGTCATTTATGGTTCTATATAAATGTTTGCAATATTTGTTCTAGATCTGTGAAATATGCCACTGGTATTTTCAAACAATCCAAATAAAAAATGGACAAAGGATTTCTTCAAAGAAGGCATACAGATGGCTCATAGACGCTTGAAAAGATGTTCAGTATCACTAGCCATCAAAGAGATGCATATTTAAACCACAATGAGATATCACCTCACACCTGGCAAAATGGCTATCATTAAATCAACAAAAAAAAGTGCTGATGAGGTTGTGCAGAAAAGAGTACCCTAGTGCACTGTTGGTGGGAATGCAAACTGGTGCAGCCACTGTGGAAAACAGTATGGAATTTACTCAGAAAATTAAAAATGTAACTGCCTCGTGATCCAGTGATTCCACTGCTAGAAGTATCCTCTAAGAATCTCAAAACACAATTCAAAAGAACTTATGCACTACTATGTTCATAGCAGTGATATTTACAATAGCCAAGATTTGGAAATGGCCTAAGTGCCCATCAGTAGAGGACTGGATTAAAAAATTGTGGTACATTTATACACTGTAGTACTATGCAGCAGAAAAAAGAAGGGATTTCTGTCTTTTGCAACAGCATGGATAGAACTAGAGACTATTATGCTATGCGAAATAAACCAGATGGTGAAAGACAAATACCATATGATCTCACTTATAAGAGGAATCTAATGAACAAATTAAAGTAATGAGCAAAGTAGAACCAGAAGAATGAAATAATGGAATAGACTGATGGCTCTAAGAGGGGAGTGTGGAGAAGTGGATTCTGATTGAAAGAAGGTGAAGTGATTAGTCAAAGAACATATATGAAGGACTCATGGATTGGACATCAGTGTGGGGACCAACTATGAAGGTAGGGGGCTGGTGAACAGAGGGGGATGAAGGGTAAAATATGGGATACCGATAACAGTATAAACAATAAAACATTTGAAAAATAAAACAGAGCAGGAAGTCCAGAAATAGAAAAAACAAATACATAAAATGGATACACACATTGACATTATTTAGTTTTTATAGTGACATTTAAAGTATAATTAAATTTTTAGCTTCATTTTATAGATGTAAATGAGAAGGGAAAAGACTTATCTAGGCTCAGATAACTGGTTTGTGGGAGAAATTTTTTAAACACCCCTGATGGGTGGATTTAAAATTCAAGTTAAGGATTAACATGTATTTCCCCTCCATGAAGTAGTCACTCCTACTTAGGGAATGTATTAAAATGTGCAGAGTGGCGCAATAATGATACCATACAGTTTGATATCACTTTACAAAGTAGTTTTATTTATGTTGCCTCTTTCAATTAATGAAAGCAAAGAAAGGTAGATAGGAAATATTACCTGTATGTTTAAAGCAAGGCCTCTTGAGCCAGAGAAATATGACTTAACAGAACCAATAAAAATAAAAAACAGATATAGGCCCAGAACCCTGATTGTGTCTTACTGAAAAGGTGAAGACCACTGTGAAAAGAAGGAAGACACAGATTTTACTTAAGCAACCAGCAATTGGTGAGATAAGGTATGTTCTATAAACAACTAGAAAATAAATAACAACATTAGCAAATGTTACTGTGATTATGTAAAAACATACCAACAGAAATTTATTTACTAATGACATTCAAATTATGAGAAAAGGTTGCTCTTACTTTCAAATGACCATGCCTAGCATCTCAGACACTTGTGTCAATTCTGAGATTTTTTTTTTTAATTAGGCTTTATCAGTAGTGTTCTAATCCTCCAGCAAATTTGATGGTGTGGTGATGATGACTTTAGTCTTCTAAAAAGGGAACCTTTAGATGGGTCACGTACAAACATGACTACAGCCCTTTCACTTGCACTGAGCACTACATAATAGAAGTTCATTATTGGTCTATCACGAAAAGGTTCATGGCCTATCACCCTGACCTCAATCTGGTCAATGTGTTTTTGGAAGAAATATCCATATGACTGTATCTGTACTAGCACAATATAAATATTTAGGAGGTTACAGTGACTTTAAACAATACAAATCTATAATAATAGAATCTAGACAAAATAAAGAAAAAACTTCAAACACTCAACAAAATGTGGTTTTGGATTAAGGAAATTAAATTATATGGTTTTAATTTCTTTTCTTGTGTTGATGAAACCCCAGATTGTCAAGATAATATATCAATAAAAATATTTTCCTTTGTGTACTTTCATGGAGAAGAGAAAAATAATAAGATATTTAGTATGGCAAAATAAAGTTATAACACTGATTTCAATTGGTTTGTTTAGATATTATTATATATGTATATTAAATAAGGGTGAGTTAGATTTTCTCCGGTGCTTGCATGCAGGTTTGATTCTAATAGTCAGATATCTACTTATTTGCCATTGGTCAAAACAGCAGAATGTGTGATTATATCTATAAAAACATGGCACGAAATTTATATAAGGCAAAGTCTAGATCAAATCTTATGTAATTACTGATTATTAACACAATATTTAATATGAAGAAATCATTTAGAACTTATGAAACAATAAATAATTCCTTTAGAATTAAAAAACACAGTCAGGCTCTTACAATGACATTCCACACTTAAGGAACAGCAATCCTATATAAAATCACTGAATATTTTCTTTTTTTTCCCTAATCTCTTCTCTAATCCATGGCAGAAGGTAGAATGTCAGCACCTTAAAATCTTAGGTAAAGACATTAGATTTTTTCATTCCCAATCACTTTAATTGAATGTGTAGTGTGTATACAGAATTGTAATTCTGTCCAGAGGTTGCTTGTCAAGCCATGTTTTTATTGTAATTACCTGATTTGTTCAGCTTTAATCATATTTACTTTTGAAGGTCAGCTGTCCTGCTCACACATGGTTAGTTAAAGTAGGGCAAAACATGTAACACCCACAGGCAGAAAGCCTAAAAGAAGAAAAATGGAGAGAGTATAATCTTCCCATTTGGACAAAAAAGAAAATAAATTGTCACCTACAAATTATTATAAACAGATTATGTTACTTTTCTTTCACTTCATTACATTTCATATTCACTTTTGCCATTTGATACTAACTTGTAACTTTGCGGGGAGAAGGCTTATAGCTTTCCTTTGATGATGTGATTATCTTTACTCTTGTTGAATGCCAGCGACGATGAATTACTTATAATTAACATGTGGGACATAAATCTGAAAAAATGGACTACACCTCTCCTTTCTTAGTTTCCACTTATAAAACTTATTTTAAATCAATTTTGCATCATATTTCTACATGTTGCAAAAAACTTCCCAAATTCATAGACCTGGCAGTTGATCAAACTTTGGTAGGGAAGGGAAATTTTAACATTATGACTCCAGCTCCTACCACAGATGTTTGAGATTATTATCATAATCATTTAATATAAGTTATAAATATAAGGTGATAGATACTAACTCATTATTTCATAATATATGCATGTCAAGTCATTATCATAGACACCTTAAAATTATCCAGTGCTATATTTTAATTATATCTCAATAAAACAAAAAACAAAGTAAACAAATAGACAAAGTTATAAATATATACTTAGTTTTCTATGTATTCATGTATAATTAACACAGAGAAAACTGCTTGATCATATCTTAAAATTTTTATAATCAGGAAATCACTAGCTAGTGGCTTCACATTGATATTAATCTTATTATTAATGATATAAAAGAGAGGACCATAACAATAAGATGAAGGGTGTTACTATTACAGAGACAATTTAACTAGTGTGTATGAGCCTGTAGCAGAATCTGATGGGAAACATCTAAGACAACCGGACACTTTTGTACAAGGTAACCAGGAGATATCCTACAGAATTATAGCCAGAAGGGGAAACGATAAATTTCAACACAAAATCGGTGTTGCTGTAAAACAAACAACCCCCAGACTGAGTAGGTAAAACACTAAGGATCATTTTATTATATATTTATTGTTTGGAGGAGTTGATTCAACTCCAAGGGATGGCTGTGGTTCTCTAAGCGTTTCGCACTCTGACAATGACTGGGGCTAGAGCAATTCCAGGAAAAGCTCACATGTTTGGGACATGGGTGGGGGCTGTCAGCAACAAAACCTACATATGGCATCTACACATGACCTGGCTTCTGAGCATGTTTTCTAGGTTCCGAGAGCAACCATCTTAATACCAGGCAGATGCTCTATTGCCTTTTATGACCTAGCCTTGGACACAGCATCAAAGAGTAACTCTTCTACTACAGTTAAATTCTGACCCTTACAGGGAAAGAAACATGAACCGCACTTCTGTATGGGAGGAGTATCAATGTCACACAAGAGGAACATGTGGGTTGCAGCCATCTGCAATAATGCAAAATGCCACAATGCCAAGCTCTGAAGGCTAATCAGGATTGTAGTTTAAAGTAAGCTCCTATCAGATGATAGTCTAAGTGAATGTTGATTGAAGGTTACAGGGGGCACTTTAATAGCTGAGAAAATAGCTATAGTCTGTAACAAATGCTGGGGAAAATACATATGAAATCTAAGAACATATAGTGCTATATCTTGTTATTCTGACAGATTTTGCTTTATTCATTTTGATACTATATCATTATACATATGTTTGTGATATTCTATCTGCTTAATACTTTATTAAGAGTATTCCTCTTATTCCCTTATTCCTTTATCCCTAGTAACTTATTTCACCTTAAAGTCCTTTAGTCTGATATTAATAATTGCTATGGTAGTTTATCTTTTAATAGCATTTTTCTGTTATAATTTCTTCTACTTGTTTGATTGCAAATATTTTGTGAAGTTCAGTTTTATGTGTGTCTCTTTCAAGGGCATAGAACTGGATTTGTTGATTTAAATACTTTAAAAAATCCAAACTAATATCCACACCCTTAGATAGTGAGTTTAGCTCCTTTTATTTATTGTAATTATTTTGTTTTTAAGCTTATATTTACTTTTTATTGCTTGGTAAATGTTTATTTATTATTTTCACTTTCCTAGTATAGAACCTGGAGATTATATTCTATTTTTAACTGTTATTGTTAAGTATTTGCCATACAATTACAGGCAAACATTTTTAGACAAAATCTAAAACTATTTACACTTCTATTTTTTAATAGGAAATGATATGGAACTTAGCCTGTTTGAATTTTTATTTATCACATTACTAATTAGTAGCATTAATAAAAATTTCAATGTTTTTAACTCCAATATTTATATTAAAATGCTAACAGTTCTCTTAATTTATTAAAAATGCTGTCAATTCCTCAGTTATTCCTCTGTCAATTCCTTATTCTATTTTTTCTATTTTTAGGACATTATTCCTATTTAATTAATTCTTATTAAAGAACATTCTATAACACTTCTCTCATTGGTAAAATCTCTTAGTCTTACTATTTCTGAATGTCTTTATTTTGCACTGAACCTTGCAAAATAGCTTGAGCATATATTTCTAGACTGATATTATTTTTCCCCTGGCAATGTAACTATTTTCCATCGCTTGCTTTGCTTGTGAGATGTCTTCCAAAAGTCTCACTATTATCTTTAAATAAAAACTTTCTTTCCTTTCTAATAACTTTCAATGTTTTTCCTCAACATTTTATTATTCTAACACCAAATATTTAGAGGGGGATTTATTTTTAGTCCAACTATTTGGTACTTGAATTGTTCTTACCATCTGAGGATTCATATCTTTCATTTCTTCCGGAAAAAAAATCACCTATTATCTCCATAAATATTGATAATCTGATGTTTTCCATGTTCTCTTCTTATAGATACCTTGTTTGATACCATCAGGGTTAAGATTATAGGCAATGAATTCTGATAATCATGTTTACTTCTGTCATTTTCTGCTTATAAATCTTAGTTTTCTCATATTCTAATAGAATATTATTTCTAGGTCATTGGTATGTTCCTATTAAAAACCCCTTTTGAATAGACATTTCCTAAGGGGAAAAACCCAATTCTTGGTCTAGCATTCAAGACCCTATGTAGAATCTGACTGAAAACTCTTAAACCTAAATTTCCACTAATCTCAGATTCAGGAATTCAACTCAAGTCAAATTGACCTACTCACTAGCTTCTGAGTTTACTATTGGCATTTTCATTGGCACACATCTTTGAAAGTTGTTTCCTCTTCTCCAAAATACTTTATTTTTAGGCTTCCTATCCATTTTACACTGCCTTGCATAATCTCCCCCCTTTTCCACAAGGAAAAGTAATTTCTGCTTATTTGGAATTCTTTTGTGACTTATGTGTTCTATAGAATGAATACATAATGTGTAGGGTTGAAGTTCAAAGATCTTGCAGCCAGATTGCTTAAATTTGAAATCAAGCTCTCCCATTATGAAATGCAATATTTTTTTAAAAAGTTATGTAACTTCTGTGTCTCTCACTTTCCAAATCTGTAAAATAAGGTGAAAAAAAGTATCTACCTCATACGGTTATTTTGAACGTTGGTAAGCTAATATAAGTAAAAGTCTTTTGGAATAGTGGTTAGCATGTCGTATACACTATTTAGCACTGGTATATTTTCTGACATATCAAATTGCTTTGGATATCTTTGTCTACCATATTTTGGGGTGAATGTTTCTCCTCCATTTTCGAGGATTCATTCTAAGCAGAGGAAAATCAATTGGTTATAATTCCAGGCCTCTCTGCTTTTCCTGACTCAGTTTGTTCTTGGGAATGTGAGTTGACTCCCAGATTTTCTTCTTGGGGCTCAGGTCCACATAAAACAAACATTTTGCTTTCCCCTCTTTGAGGCAGTTCCTGCTCCTACAGAGGGTTGGGATAGAGAGGGAGGCCGGCCCTGGTCACTGTTAGCATATACAGATGGGTAAATCCAACAGATACTAATTTTCACACATGTGGTCCATTGGCTTTCATACTTAACTACATTTTTCAGCTTAATTTTTATCAGTAATAAAGTTTATTTTTGGAGTACATGTGCCATGCTTTGTCTTCTCAATGAATTAGAAACTTAGCAGGTAATAAAAGTACCCCTTCAGAACTTTTCCACTTCAGCATCTCAATGATAATGCTTGCTAAATATATGCTAGAGCCAATGAGGAACTGCTATGGTTCAATACTAAATGAGAAAGATTTAATATACTTAAATGACTTTAATTTAAAATCATTCCCTGAAAAGATAAATAATACGTTATAGAGCTATTATCAGCAAATTTAACTGCATTGAAAAAAGAAAACTCCATGATGTATTTATTAATAATTCATAAGATTTTAGAGACAGATGGATGATAGCATTGTTGATTATTAAAACTTGTATCTTCTAGTAAAATATGATTACTTAAATTATGCTCTTTATACTATCTTTACACCATCTAAATCACACCTTTCCAACCTGGGCACTTTTCTCTGAGAGGAAATAACACTGAGCTCTTCGATGAGATGCCGACTTGGTGCAGCACTGGCCAAACAGAATGAAGTAGGTATGGAAGCACTGTCACTGTGAGCTATCACACATTCAACTGAATTGTACACCTGGGTTTCTGGCAAACTACTTTTAGTTGTGAACTGTTGTAGAACCAATTCTACAACTCATTGCATTCATTTTCCTTATTGCAGTGTATAATGAAGAGTACTAAAATAATTTAAATGTTTACTTTCATATTTTACTGAAATTTTTATGGACAAAAACTGAAAACAACTTTTAAAACTCTTGAGCTAGTGTTTTAAAAATATTTTAGATAGAAGCAATTTAATATAGTCAATATTTTATTTTTTTGTTCAGCAACTACAGAAGAAAATCACTTGCATACCATAAGATGAAATGGGAAACTTTTGACTTCTAATATGGCTATAATTAATAGAATCAATAAAGGCTCATTCAAAAAATTAGAAACCCTTTTATGTCTTAAAAGCAGAGAAAATGTAATGTTGTTATTCCCAGTGATGTTGAGAGAACTGAAGAGACAGAGGGGAGATAATGAGGCAGTGTAGAGATTCATAACATCAGCATTTGTGATGCAGGTAAAACTTGAGTGTATGAACTTGGGTTCCAGCTATACTGAAGTACATAGAGCTTCCCAAACAAGTCATGTCTTGCTTTTATGCCTTTGCCCAAGCTGTTTACTTGACTGTAATGCTCCTTTCCTCTTCATCCACTTAGGGGTTAGCTAAACAGTTTTGAAGATTTGCCACTCTGAGGCATTTCCTGACCACCCAGCCCTACTCCTGATAGAATTAGATTGCCTCCCCCTTTCTACCACTACTTTACTTTTTCCATATGTCTACTATTGCGTGTCATCATTACAATCAACATGCCTAGTCTCTTTTACTAAATTGTAAACTCAAGAGCAAGAGTTTTATTTCCTTTGTTTCAGTGTTTATGGCACCTATCACTCACATTACCTGTCTTATAGTTCTGTAGTTATTGAGTGAGTAAGTGATTACATGGATGGTGGGTGGGATCCCAGTAGATTTTAGTAAATATGTACTAGTGACTGACCTCGGCAGCTCAATGTTCTCAACACCATTGCAAGCTCGCACTCCCTAATACTGAGAAAAATTTAAATTAAATAATTGCAGAAATGACAGAAATCCTTTCTACTCTCCTAAAAATCTTTATTAAACTCCTACATGACTATAAAAGACAATTTTGGGAACTAATGACAGCTTGAGGAATATATAATCAAACTGAATCTTTTGATCTCAAACCAATTTATTTTTGCATGAGCTAGCATTTTTAAAATTCTGTGTCCAGATGAACATATTTAGCTATATAACTGAGTACACATTATGTTTTTCTTAAAACTACTGAATGATAAGCATTTCACAAGCTGATAAAAAGTCTATATATTTGTGCGTTTCTCTGATATAAAATTGAACCCACACACAGCAATGATTTTTTTTCACTGATTGAGTCAATTGAGATATTTTTTGCTAGATTATACTAAGATAGCATAGTTACTATAACACTTTGGAATTCTTTTTTTCGTCATGTCTCCAATACAAATAAAGTTGGATTTCACAAATGTGTTTCCTAATGAGTGGAGTATTATTTTTTAACAAACAGAAACAAACTATAATTGAAAAATAAGAAGATCCTACAAGAATTATTCAGCTTAACATGGCAGTTTTATGTTTATTTGCTTGAAGAATGGAAGAAAAATGAGTAAAGAGCCTGATTATTATATATGAGGTCTGTCCAGAATGTATCCAGCCATGTCATATGAAAAATGGCTGGGCTTTTACCAGATAGACCTCATGTGCAAGAAAATTCTCATGGACAGAGACCCTATAATATTTTTATTTTAGTGAATACATGTTTGAATTTATCATCTTGCCCACACTCTTTAAATTCAGTAAATAATTCAATGATCCTCTCTTGTACCATCTAGAGGATTCTATTGGTCTCCACAATCTGTTCCAACAAAATGAGCACAAGCTGTCACTCCTCAGCCTTGATTCCACCAGCAGAGTAATCTACACTATTTCCTATATACTGTCTACACCAAACACTCATCACCTAAACACAGAAGACATGCTTTTGCAAGTCTAATGCTTACAATATTCACATCCTATTAAACTTATTAACATCTTAAAAAAGTCTGTATGCAACAATATTTAAATTAGTATTATGTTGAACCACCCAAAATATATTTGAATCAATTTAACATTTAAACATGATTAAGCATAATGTATATCATAAGCTGTATATCACTGATGAGAATCTGCTAGTCAAGTGGGTACCATTTTGGAAAGAAAGTCCAAAGTAGTACTTCTGATACATTATGCAAACTTAATGTACAAGAAAAATTTTAATTATCTAGTAAATAATCCAAAAAAGTAAGATCAACTAAGTCATCTTTATACATAAATTAAAGGTTTGACAGTTTACAAAAACTTCAACCCCTATCTTATTCTACTGTTCAGCATTAATTTTAACTGACACATTGTTTCTGCTTTAACAATGATATTTCCCACTGGAATTTTTATTTCTAAATTCCCATTCTCTATATTAAATAGTCAAGCCATCATTATTTGCAACAAATATTGCACATCCCCTGAGGATTTATTTGCAATCCCTTCTATTTTATCAACTCTCTACGCTATTTTGATCTTACGAATTTCACCCTTAAGTCAAATGCTCTGGCAAAAGACTAAATTTGGGGGTAAGATTTAAATAGTAATGACAAATATTTTGAAATATTTAACAATTAAGACATTTTTGTCATTTTTTCCAAATGTGTAAAACAAGTAAACATACTTAACAAAAAAAACAACAGTAAAAAGTCATTGCACTAAACAGAAACTGTCAGCAGCTGGTAGAAAATTAAATTGAAATTTATAAAGAGGCAATAGAAAAAGGAAATTAAGGGCTTCAAATTGCTTATAGCAGGCCGGCGTAAATCCAACTGCTTTTTGGGGTCATTAAAACATCTTGAACACTTTTTCAAAGATTTTTTGGATCAAGAGGCCCAAAATAAGATTTTGCCAAGAACTACTTTCCTTTTATTGTATTTCATGAGAAATTTAATCCATATGTTTCTAATTCATTTATATTTAAGTCATCAAACAGTTCTTGTGCAAGAGCTATTTGATTTCTAAGAAATCATTTGAGCCCTTTATGGCAGTCTGCTAATTTTCTTTGAAGTAAGTTTTGCAAAACTGAAAATATTTGACTTGATGTTCTAAACTAAGCTTTTAAGTTTTTGTACAATCATAGAAGAGATAGTAAATGTAACCTATCATAACCTCCAAAAAAAGTAGAATATCTCTTACCAGTCATTGGCAGATAAAAATTTTGGATGCTTCTTGATCATTTTCAGTGATAGGGAACTCATTCAGTTAGAGGAAATCATATCCTGTCAAGCCTCGTCCCCTTCTTTCTCTTGTCACAATCTTTGGCATTCATAATATAAGGCTAGGTATCATGACATGTGTGTGCACTACGGGGTATGGGTATGTGTGTGTGTGGGTATGTGTGTGTACTATGACTTACTCCTCTTTCTTGAGTGCTTTCTATTAGCTTGTCCTCCTTTAGGTAATTTGGAGATTTAGTTGATATTGACAAATTATCTTGAGTTTGAAATATTTATTTCAGAAAAGCTTTATTTAACTTTTTGCTTAAATACATAATAGACAGATACAAATTTTACATAAATATTTCTATTTAATCAATATAGTACCCCATAAAAATACTTCTGCTCCATTTTATGAATGGAAACTAAATTTCAGAGAATCAATTAGTTTTAATGGGGGTCACATGACTGCCTATTTAAGCCATAGTCTAGTTTATTCCAAAGCCATGACTCTTTCTTATACATTGAACCAAATTCCAATTAAAAATTTCTCATAAGGTCTTTGTCCACATGACATAGGTGTAATAAAACAACTGAGTTTTACACACCTACATATTTTACCGCTTCAGAATTGTCTAATTACATATTAGGTGAAGTCACATGAAAATACTGTTTATGTCAGTCTACATTTTTCAATGTCTGCAATTTTTAAGACCTAGTTTGACATACAGATATACTTGAATCCATGTCTGCATTAAGTTTTGTAGTAAAAAATTTCTGGTAATGCATAAGCTGAGTAGGATAACACGTCTGCTTATATTAAAAAGAGTTTTCTTAAACAGTTAGAAGAGAAGAAGTAGCAGACATTTTTCCAGGATAAATACTTAAACAAACAGATAAGTCAAAGCGTAAGTATGTACATTGACAGATAATTAAATTCAAGTGCAAATTAGGTAGGTGATGCCAAGCTTTGGAATTCTTTCTCCTCTGAATTCACTTTAATTGTTGAGACTCAACTATATGCCAAGAACTGGGGTTGGTCTTTGTGATACAGAGATGAATAAGTCACTGTTCCCTTTTCAGAAAGTTTTAAAGATTATTCTCTCATTTTGTGGTCCAAGCACTCACATCCCAAAACTCTGGCTCGATTTTTTTTTCTTTTAAGTATCTCTTAATTTTTTATAAGTAAGCTCTTAATTCCAATTTCAAAGTTTATATTATTATTCAAATTATCTGATTAATCAGCAACTTTAAGTTGTCTTTGACAGTATCACTTCATCTTTTTAATGAAGTTTTCATACAAAATGTCTAAAGTGTGGAATATTTAAAAAATAAGAAACAAGCTCTGACCAACATGGTTCAGTGCGTTGAGCATTGTCCTGCATGTGAAAGGTCACCCGTTCAATTCCCAGTCAGGGCACACGGGTGGGTTGCAGGCCCTGTCCCAGTTGGGGCATGTGCAAGAGGCAACCAAATTGACGTTTCTTTCACAGGTAGATGTTTCTTTCCCTTTCTTTCTCCCTCCTTTCCCCTCTCTCTAAAAATAAATAAATAAATCATTTTAAAATAAAATAAATAACAAATAAGGTATTTTACTATTAGACATAAAATATCAATACCTAAAAGTAACAATTACAGTCTTCACTCAACATTTGAGTGCCTACTTTATTAGGAACCAAAAGATGTTACAATAAAAATTTTGAGGCAATCATACATTTAAGAGCTATTTTTAAAGAGAAGAATTAGATACTATGAAAGAAAATAAGCAACAAGGACATGTGTGCAGAAGGGATATACTTAGTGGTAGATATGATTGATCATTAAAATGAAAGAAGGTGAAGGGATTAGTCAAAGAACATACCTGCATAATCCATAGACACAGACAATGGTGTAGTGATGGCCAGAGGGTAGGCAGCAGGGTGAGGGCTTGGTGGAGGTGGGCAAAAGGGGGGGGGGGTATTGAGACATCTATAATAGCGTAAATAATAAAAGTAAAATTAAAAAAATAAAAAATAATAATGATGTGATGAAAACCAGGAATGGTTATTGTTGAAGGAAGAGTAGGCTATTGCTTGGCACAATGCAGAAGTAAAACAGTTTGGTGGGTGGTATCGTAGATAAAAAGTCTAGTGTAGGAGTAGGTATACTTTCTAGAAATGACTATGGATTCAGATATAACAAGAGACTAAAAGAAAATATTTCAACAGGAATTACAGAATCCAAAACTGTAGCATAGAAGGCACTTTATAGATTACCTAATCTAGACATTATGAATTTACAGAGAATTAAATAAAAGTTCCAGGGTTTTCCTGGTCATTTCTTATATATCTGGAATTGGACTCCACAGACCAGAGGTCTGCATTCAAGGCTTCTTCATTTGTGCTATTTGTGTTGGCTGGTTTACCATGTGTTGGAGGGAATAGAAGCTAAGGGCAAAATTGAGCCTTTGAAGATTTACACTATAACCTTAATCATTAGTGAATTTTAAGCCATGTCTATATGATACAGTGAATAAGTATGTGAAATCCTTGAAATAAAAATATGTCTATGAATGAGAAATACATTATCCATTAATTGTGAAGTTTATATTTAAAAAAAATCCAGAGTGAAATTTCACAACTAAATTCTCAAGGTTGTAAATGATGAGTTTAAGTGAGAATCAAAATGTGTGATTGTGAATCAGATAGGGTCAGAATTCAGACAATAAGAAACATGAGACTGGGTGGAATAAGTAAAAAGTTTGTCAAAGGTATTGTTATTGATCTTGAGTATTAAATATGGATCATGTGTATGATAGTATCCAGCCATGTACTATGAAAAATAGAGATATTTATTGAAAAAGACACAAGATACAAGAAACATTGTACATAGGACAATGACAGCTCAGTCTATTTCAAAGTCGGCAACTTGGGACCTCACACAGTTCTCCCAATCACCATCAGCTGCCCTGTCGTATTTTCCTTAATTTCATAGATGGTCTGGAATCCCTTCCCTTTCAAAGATAATTTTAGTTTTGGGAAAAGCCAGAAGTCACAGGGAGCCAAATATACGCAGTAAAGGAATTGAGTCACCTGCGTGACATGATGTTTTGCCAAAAACTCTGAACAAGACATAATGCGTGAGTGGGTGTGTTGTCCTGATGAAGCTGCCAATCCATAGCTGCTCATAGCTATGGGCTTCTTAATCATCCAGATAGTTTCCACGGAGGTATGTTTAAGCTTAACACAAAATTTGATGTAAATTTAATGTTGCTGTACTTGTTCAGTCATTTTGAATGTGATGGTCACACAGTACACATGCTCATTCAATGGCATCTACTGCCTTACTGACTAGTACAATGAAGTCATCATTGTTCACACATGCACATTCCAGTCCACACTCCTTGGTTACCAGGTTATATTTATGTAACATAAACCATTATCATTATAATAACAATGGTTAAACATTGGTAGGAATGACATAGGTAAACACAGCTCACCTCCTCACACAACCACATCAATATTACAACTGAATTATAGAACAACCACCATAAGAACCATCAGAAATCAAGAGAATGGAAGTCTGGCAACTATGGAATTAAAGAAACCACTTCCATGTGATAGGAGAGGCAGCAACATGGAATGGGCTGGTCCCACATCCATGTGTGGTGGATAAACATTCGGGAAGGATAACTCAGGAGCAAGGAGTCCCAGCACCACATCAAGTCCCCCAGCCCAGGGTTTCAGGTCCAGACAGATAATTCCCCATAACTTCTGGCTGCAAATACTAGTGGGGATTGAGTCAGTGTAAGAAACTTCTGGAACCCCAAGCAATTTCCCTTAAATAATTCATACATGGACTTACTCAGGCTCACTCCTTCTGAGCTCAAGCACCAGGGCAGCAGCTTGAAAGGCACCAGTGACATATACAGAGAAACTGAAGTGTCTGGCATCAAGGCAGGATCTGGGGGATAGCTTTCTCTCAGACAGAAAGACAGCAGAGGCCAATACCCCTTTTCTCATCCCTCTACACAGAGACACATAACCAAAAGGTGGGGTGCCATTTCTGAGACTCCATAAACTTGGCTAACACTGTTTGCCTGGAGACCCCTGAGATTCTGTTCCACCCAACTTGCTAGCCCACCCAAACTGTTAACAGTGACGTTTGCATATGAATGGCTGGCTTTGGTTAATGCTTCCCTCCTCCTAAATCCTATCAAACAAGTAACAGCTGGCCTCAGCCAGCTCCCTGCCCTTATACTTTTTGCTAAGGAGTCCAGGCCTGGCACTAGCAGCATCCAGCCTAGATTCACAGCTTGGCTTCACCTGGGTTGCTCCAAGACCAGCACAAGTAGCAGCCATTTCAGATTGCTTTACAGCTCATGCAGGGTTTCCCCTGACAGAATACAGGTAGAGGCTGGCCTTGGCTTGCATCACCCAGGAAACCCCAGAGCCTGTGTATCAAGTGGATACCTACAGTCCATGTCAGAGCATCATCCTCCTGAACCTGCATAGCTGATCCTCTATGGAGGGCAGAGGTTGGTGGTCAGTGGTCACAGCCAATCCTTGCAGCTAACTGGCCTGTGTAAATCCCCCCATTGACTTTCCAACAGAAACCAAGGCTCAATTACAAGAGGAGGTTGTACACAGCCTACACAGTGGCACTGCCTGAGTACCCAACTTGAGTGATAGGGGAGGGTATGCACAGAACCCTAAGGACACCTACTACATTAGTCCACCTTATCAAGACAGGGAGTCATAGCAGCTCTATTTAATGCATAGAAAAAAACAAAACAAAACACAGAGAGACTGCAAAAATGAAGAGACAAAGAAACATGGTACAAATGAAAGAACAAATCAAAACTCCAGAAAAATAGCTAAACAAAATGGACATAAACAATCTATCTGATGCAGAGTTGAAAACACTGGTTATAAGGCTGTTCATAGAATTTACTGAGGACTTCAACAGCATAAAAAGGTCCAGTCAGTAATGAAGGATACCCTAATTGAAATAAAGAACAATTTACAGGGAAACAACAGTAGAATGGATTAGACCAATAATCAAATTGATGATTGGAACATAAGGATCCAAAAAGCAACCAATCTGTGGCGTTGGTGGTATAGTGGTGAGCATAGCTGCCTTCCAAAAAGCAACCAATCAGAACAACAAGAAGAAAAAAAGAGTCTAAAAAAATCTAGGATCTTGCCCGACTGGTGTAGCTCAGTGGATTGAGCACGGGCTGGGAACCGGAGGGTCCCGGTTTGATTCTCAGTCGGGGCACATGCCTGGGTTGCAGGTCAAGTCCCCAGTGAGGGCCATGTGAGAGGCAATCATACATTGCTCTTTCTCCCTCCCTTCTCCTCTCTCTAAAAATAAATAAATAAAATCTTAAAAAAAAAATCTAGGATCATATAAGCAGCCTCTGGGACAACTTCAAGTGTTCCAACATTCGCATCATATGGGTGCCAGAAGGAGAATAGAAAGAGCAAGGAGTTAGAAATAATTTTTTTTTTTTTAGATTTTATTTATTTTCATAGGGGAAGGGAAGGAGAAAGAGAGGGAGAGAAACATCAATGTGTGGTTGTCTCCCACATGGCCCCAACTGGGGACCTGGCCCACAACCCAGGCATGTGCCCTGACTGGGAATTGAACCAGCAACCGTTTGGTTCGCAGCCTGTGCTCAATCCACTGAGCTATACCAGCCAGGCCAGGAATTAGAAATATATTTGAAAAAAATAATGGAAGAAAACTTCCCTCATTTGGTAACAGTAATAGACATATAAGTCCAGGAAGCACAGAGAGTCCAAAACAAAATGGATGCAAAGAGGCCCACTCCAAAACATATCATAATTTAAAATGCCAAAGGTTAAAGATAAAGAAAGAATCTTAAAAGCAGCAAGAGAAAAGCAGTTAGTGAACTACAGGAGAGTTCCCATAAGACTCAGCTGATTTCTCGAAATAAACTTTGCAGGACAGAAGGGATTGGCGAGGAATAGTCAAAGTCATGAAAAGTAGGGATCTACAGCCAAGATTACTTTACCCAGCAAAGATATCATTTAGAATCAAAGGGCAGATAAAGAGCTTCGCAGACAAGAAAAAACTAAAGGAGATCATCATCACCAAACCATTATTATATGCAATATTAAAGGGACTTATTTAAGAAAAAGGAGAAGACCAAAACTATGAACAATAAAATGGCAATACATATATAACCATCAAACATTGAATCTAAAAAATAAACAAAGCAAACAAGAACAGAGTCAGAATAATGGATACAGAGAGCATTTTGATGGTTGCCAGATGTGAGGGGATTTTGGGGAAATCAGTGAAGAGGTAAGGGGATTAAGACGCACCAATAGGTAGTTACAGAATAGCCTTGGGGATGTCAAGTACAGTATAGGAAATGGAGTAGCCAGAGAACTTATACTCAAGACCCATGGACAATATCAAAGTTGTGGGGATAGCCTGAGGTGGTGGGTGGTGCTGGGTGGAGGGGGGTAAAGGGGATAAATTTGGACAATTGTAATAGCATAATCAATAAAATATAATTAGGAGGAAAAAACAATGTTTGAACTTTTTCTGGACAGTCCTCATATAATATAATCCTAATCCAAATCAAAGGCAGTCTTATTTGTGAAACTGTACTTATTGGTCTTATAAATCTATGATATCCAAGTGCCAGAGTTCATCAAAACACATTCACAAGGATCAATCATCATTTGAAAGCTTTGGAAAATAAGCCATAAAAAATATTGGAACTGGTTTTATTGTTGAGGCAAGGCATTAAAACTTGGGCAATTTCTTCCAGGATCTTAGCTAATTATGTTTTTTCTTCTGCCATGAATAAAAAAAGATAAATAAGTGTTATTGTAACAAGTTAGGTAGATAATTATCTTTAATACATGAAATTTTAAAATCCCATAGAGTAAGTTCTGTCTTTATATCTTTCTTGTCTTACAAAATATATTCTCATTTTAAAAAATGTACTTTTAGTAATATCAATATGTTGAAAGTTTCTCCATATTCATAGCATAAGACTTGTTAGAACAACATATAATTGGAGAAAAGTAAAACATTAAGATCCAGCGATCTATATTTCTTCATAATAGTTATTATTTATAAAACTTCAAATACAAAACCCCTCAGAAAATTAGAATCCAACTAAAAACAAAGGGAGATAAAAGGAGAAAGAGAAGTACAAGTTAGAGAAGAAAACACTTCCCTTTAAAATAATCATATTTTACTCTGTGTATAATTATATTATTAGGAACATAGAGACAAAATGGGAGAAAAATCTAGCTTCTGGACTATAATTGAAACCTTGTGCTTTATAGAGAAGTCATTAAGGCCTGAACCTTTCTGTTAATCTGTTGGGGAGACCTAGGACAAAACCCAGGCTTCAGACCCAAATTCTAGGGCTAGTTCCTTGTTACAGGACTTCCAGCTACTACATTGCTAATGGTGAGTTCAATAACACCAGCAACAACAGAAATTTGATTTGCTTTTGTAAATACAATGCAGATAGTTGAAACTAGAGTATAACTGATGTTTTCAGATGACTGTGAAGACCAGAGGGAGATTTTAGGCTGGCATATTTTATACATCCTGATCATTATAAGTGGTAGATATTTTGCCAACACTTGCATACCTGGTAAGCAGTTTGATATATGTTATTGCATTAGATACTTTCAGCAAACCTGTGAAACAGTCAAAAGTGAATATTAGGAAGAGTAAGCTTTTTTCCTAAGGCTACATACAGTGTTGGTGACTAGCAAAGTTAGAATTTGAATGCAAGCCTCTGGAACTCACTACCCATTCAGTGTTTTAGCCACAACAATCTAGGGGAAGTGACTCGAGAGATAGAGAATAAGAACTCGTAAAATTGTTTATTATCAATGTCTATATAATTCTATCATTACCATGCTGAGAATAAAGAAAAATCTTCCCAGTTTTTGGCAAACACAAATACCAGAGTCATATTTTTTAACTGAGAAATGTAATTATTGAACATAAATGTATTGACACTGAAGTCACTCAAATCTGTATACAATTGCTTAATTTTTACTATCTATGTGAGTAGCTACAGATTCTTACCTGTACAGTAGAAACATTAAAGTATCAGCTGTAATCAGGTGAGGCTCAAGTGAGAGTGAATTGTCAAGGTGAGATAGCACATGCATGGGGGAGCTTAAACTGAGCCTGAATCTTCTATATTCAGTGTGGCTTACATGAAAACATTTCTCTACCTGAAAAAATTGTATTTTCTAATTTCTTAAAAGATGTATTATATAAAATTAGGTAACATTTACAAGGAACTGGCATATTTACATTGTTTTTCTAATTATTATGTGATAATCTTCTTTTAAAATAGCGTGCTAGCCCTAACTGGTGCGGCTCAGTGGGTTACACATCATTTTGCAAAGTGAAAGGTCACGGGTTCGATTCCTGGTCAGGGTACATGCCTGGGTTGTGGGCCAGGTCCCTGGTCGGGGACGTGCTAGAGCAACCAATTGATATTTCTCTCACACATCGATGTTTTCTTCTGTTTCTCCCTCCCTTCTTCTCTCTCTAAAATTAAATAAATTTTTAAAAACAAATAGTGTTCCAAACTCAAGAAATCCAGGAAGTCATGTGAGAGGTTCCTTATGTGAGGATACAAGAATACTGAAATTCTGACTGAACAGCATTTGCCATATGTATGTGTGTGTGTGCACAAACATATGTGAATGATATATCACATTAATTCTATATGATACAGCTATTTTTTTCCAAGCACTGTGTAGGGTTAAGGTTTACCGCATGATGATTTGACATACATATGTTGTGATACAATTACCACAATAAGTTTAGTTAATATTATCATCTCATAAAGATACCAAAAAGAAGAAAAAGAAAAAAATACTTTTTTTCTTGTAATGAGAACTCTTAGCATCTAGTCTCTTAACAACTTTGATGCATGCCATGCAGCAGTGTGAACTATAGTCATCATACATAAGTATCTTAACACATATACTTAATATATATTTCTTGAATCTCAGAATGAAAGTCTCATTTTAATTACTTTTTGCCATTAACTTGTCTGCTGTGATATTTTCTTGTATTTCTTCATCAAGGGAGTACTCACTATATATCAGATGATCCCCTTAATTTCTTAGTCCTGTATCAATATTCAGGTAATAGATTGGCTACCTTGCTTCTCTATAACTTGACAAAATATGCAACATCATTTTTTGCTCATTGCTTTTATTCTCTTTTTAAGTATTTCCTTTATTTACTCTTTCTTTATGTTTCTCTTATCTTTTTAATGTTTGTATTTTGTATTTTAATCCTTCAGTCGGAATTTGCTAGGCTTAATTCTTGATTCTCTGGAGCGCTTTCTCCGTTTTGTCAGGTCAATGCTGCGATTTTGTTCTGAGACATGGAAAAGTTACAAGTATAGGTGAGACAGATAGTATCACTGCTCCACGCTTTCTTAATAGATGTTAAGAATATGTCCCCTCCAACTCAAAGCTTGGAAAGTTAACTGCAGTATTCATTTGGGGATTTCTTCCACAAGGAGGAAAATCTACTCATTCCCATTATAAGAGCTTGTGAAGTCCTCTTATGCAACTAACATCATGTGAGAAGAAAGAGAGGATTAAAAACATCATAATAAGCACAAAAATGGGGCCAATTTTCACATTACACAGCTAAATTGGAAAGGAAGGAAATAAAGACATCAGTGGGTAAATTTAATGTAATTGGAGAATACTATAGTCAAAGTAGTTTGTTTGCTCTAATCTTGTACACGATATTAAAATGTTGTTGCAAATGGACCCCAGCTGCAAGTAATCACAGTCAGAATCTAAATGGAATCAACAGTGATGATCTGATAGAGAAGCAAATGTCCCTGTAGCTTTTCTTGGAGGAAAATTGACAATCAACAGTCCCAAGATTAATTCATGAAAAATAAGCTTTAAATCTGAAAATTAATTATGAAAAAATATTTCCAGCTCAACAATTCTTTTATTTTTAAATTTTTCTTTACTTAAATGGCATAGTTGCAAACCTTCCATTTATTGTAAGCTCATCATCATATGAGCCATTTTTAAGTATGAAAGACATTTTAAGTCTGTGTATACAAAAATGTAGGTGAGAATCAGCCCCTCGGTGTCTTCTATGTCTTATATGGACAGATATGTTATACTTTAAGGCATTGTTTATTTTCTGCCAAATTTTAAAGACCAACACACACACACACACACACCCATGCACAAACACTCAAATTGTAAAAGGATAGAGTCTTATAGGTACGTCCCTGCAGCTTTGGAATATAGAATGTTATATTTACTTAAGAACTGATTATCTTTAGTTGTGAACATCTTATAAGAAAAAGATTAAAACCACTCTAGTTATATTTGGCCTTTGTATCTCTCTAGGAAAGATCTTCATGGAAGAGTGGAGGGTCTCCCTTTACCAATCACTGGATACTCACTAAACCTTTCTCAAACATAGTCTTCCTGACAGAGTAAGAGCAGTAGTTGAAGTCACAGGGTAAGCAACACTCAGCTTCCTCGGTCATCAATTTTATTACAATACTAGAGGAGGAATTTCAGTAATTTCTATAGTAACTCAAAACATAATTTTGCTATGAAAGTAAATACAGAGTGCCAAATTTGTATGGATACAAATATAAAATATACAATTCATATTATCTATTTAGGGTTATTTACCTTCACAATTCCTGGTTGTATGATAGAACATTATTGTCACCTGCAGGAAAACGGCCTTTGTAAAAATTGTTCTCTAGAACAACTCTTTTTTATTTTCTTTGTAAGACATCTCTCAATTTGAAATTATCTTGATGATATTTGTATTACTTGTTTATATCAGTCCCATTCCAGAATGCAAGATTTATGGATGCCAAGTTCTCATCAGTCTTGAATATATATATTTGACAGAGTCTGTATCACAGCACTAGTTAGGTATTAAGTAAATATTTGTTGAACAAATGATTGGATTTATAAGTTTAAATTTATTAACTTAATAAATTCTAGGCACATTTTTTTTCTAAATTATTTACTAGGGCTTACATATTGTTTTGAGATTATTTCCATTTTTCAGAGAATGACTTAAGAATTGGTCAGGTTAAATCATGTATTCTAAAACACAGAGATAAGCATCATATCCTCAACTTAACCCCGTCTCTATTCTTCTGTGAATTAAATTTTACAAAGATGAACTGACCTTAGAATAATGCAGTGGTTAAAAGCAAAGGCTTTTTTTTAAACTATATTTTATTGATTATGCTGTTACAGTTGCCCCATTTCCCCCCTTCTTTCCCCCCTCCCCCATACCCCCCTTTCCCCTCCCTTTAGTTTTGTCCATAGGTCATACACATAAGTCCTTCTGCTCCTGTACTTCCTATACTATTCTAACCTCCCCTTGTCTGTTGTCTACCTCCCATTTATGCTACTTGTTCTGTGCCCCATTCCCACCCTCTCCTCCTACCACTCCCCTGTTGATATTCCTCCATACCTCATATAACTCCCTTCAACAT
>PVJI01010706.1:0-59236 GCA_004026765.1 Micronycteris hirsuta | reverse complement strand
TTTAATTGATTCATTCCTACAATAGATTTAAATCTTCAAAATGAACAAAATGGATTTACTTAAAATTTGGCACATTTAATTCCGTGTGTTTCAAGAGAAACACCACCATTTGCATACAAACATGACAGGGTTGAAGCTACTAAGTGTAATGTGGGGATTATCACCTGGAAAATAAAAGAAAGAAATGAGAAAAAAAAAAAAGAATGATTAATTACTAGATTTAAATCTTAAGTAACTTTCCTCTTGGTTGCATTTTGCAAGTTGTATCTTAGAAGTGACTTTAGTAAAAATTCAAACCTCAGAATGCATATCCTGGATCATGATGCAAAATGAATTTCTTATTATGGGTCATGGTCAAAGAAAGCTGAAAAACAGTGACTTAAAAGACTGGCGCAATAGGTGTGGGGTGAGAGATGGATCAAGACACACTTTTCAAAACTTCACTTCATGTCATTTCACTTCTGTGAATATGAAGGACCTGCATTAGTACCTGTTTTCACTAAATGAAAAATCCAAAGTGCTTTTTCACTCCCTGCCCCCTCCCCAAAAGGTAAAAAGCAGAAACGGCACTCAGGGGTTTGCAGCAGCTGTTAGGGGAGCAGCGTGCGCCCCGAGCAGCACGAGCGGCCCCTCTAAGCTCGTTCCAGGCACTACGCTTATCATCTCAGCATCAGACCGCCAAAGCTCGGAACGGGGTCTGTGGCCATCGCTGTATTATCTTCATCTATCTTACGTATCCTTTAACAAGATGTGCCATATGGTATCGGAAAAGCCTAAAAGAGTTAGTTAGAAAGTTACATTTAGCGTAAAACTGGACATAATTAAGCGTTTTTGGTATAAGTTATTTGGGGGGGTATCTAGGAACACTCAGACCTTTTTTATATTAATTAATGGTAATTGCTTCTTTGCTTTACACCATTTCGGTCTATGAAAGATTTCATAGCAACACTCTTTTTTTGGATACCAGGAGAAACCTATATCAGAGATTTCTGAGGTCATGTTAAGGCTGGTTAACTGCAGGCATACCTTGTTTTACTGAGCTTTGCTTCATTGCACTTCACAGGCGTTGTGTTGTTTACAGACTGAAGGCAAAACCCTCCACCACGAAAAGATGATGCCTCACTTTATTGTGATACTCGTTTTATTATGGTGGTGTGGAGCCAAACCTACCATGTCTTTGAAATACGCCTGTACTTGGACGTGGGGGTAAGAGAGAAGGAAATGAAGTGTGAGTCGCAGGTCCTAAGTTGGGCTGCCAGGACACATGGGGGTATAGTTCCGTTCACTTCAACCAGTATCTCTTGATAGGAAGTACAGAAACCAGGCGAAGAAGGAAGCATTGCTGAGGCTCATGAGGCACTCCACTTAGGTGAAAGAGACTCATAAGCAGGGTACGTTGATGGAATATAGTAAATGCAGTCATAAAAGGATGTACCAGATGCTACACAAGCCCAGAAGAAGCCCAGACGGGGTCTTCACAGAAGCTTTCTAGAGACATCCTTGAGCTGAGTTTTGAAGGAGGGTTAAAAAGTCAGCCAGAAGTAGATGTGTCGGGAGGAAACCATGAGTCTGAGATCGGAGATCAGACAGGTGGAACAGCAGGGTGTGTGTGTGTGAATAGCTGTGTGCATGCATACTGTGAGTGGGAGCGTGAACCAACGTTATAAGCAATTGGGTGTTACCAGAACATTGAGAAGCCAGAGATGAAGCTGTTAGGGGTAAAGCAATAGATTGTGAAAAGCTTTGTCATGCTAAGGAGTTTAGCTCTTGGGTGGGATGAAGAGCCACTGAAGGAGTTTTTAAGAAGGTTAGTAATGAGGTCACAATGGAGTGACTGTTTTAAAATGCTTGCACTGTCAGCAAGGTTAAAACTATGTTCAGGCAGAACTAGATCGAAGATCAAGAGATATTAGAGATGGAGGTATGAGGTTATCCGTGTGTGATGATGGCCTGGGTTAGGGTGGTGAGGAAGGGATGAAGAGAAATAGAGCCCCAGACTAGCAAGGTGTGGCCACTAATTGGATATGGAGAACTCTAGCAATCAGTGTTTGATCCTGAAAACACTAAATCTGGCAGAAGTAACACCTGCTTGAGAGTGGTTGGTAGGGTAATAACATGAGTGTAGTAATTTAGTTTTAATTTGAACATTTTACCTAAAATGTCATATGGTGTGCTTGAGTGTGATGTTGTTATGTTACAGAATTACATGCTTACATGCTTATGATTTTGTCATAAAATATTTTGTAATTAAAAAGGGGCATTATTTGTGCCAGAGCCCATAGAACCCGTGCCAGCAAGTTTCAAAGAAGAAATTTAACATGTGGAACTATTTTAAAGGGTGTTAGAAAAAGGGCAGATAGAAAACAGGAAATCCGAGATTAAGAAGAGCAGGGCTACTACCCCTAAGACTGTAGGAGCCAAAGGGACAGGAGCTATGGCTGCTTAGAAGGAGCTGGACCACAAAAGAGATGCAGTTACCTGAAGCAAAGAGAGGGAAGAAATGCCCCCTCCGTCCCCTGTTCTGTTACCTCCACTGGCCAGACCTAAATAGCAGCTGCTTGGTAAGGAAGCCTGGGGGGTATAGTTTGCTGTGTTTAGCTTTGTGCAGGAAGAACAAAGCAGAAGAAGGTGAGAACATAGATCGAGCGTAAACAGTCAAATGAATAAGGCATGAGGATGAAGGAGAATAAGTAAATTAATTTCTCCCTGCTATCTTGCTTGGATTGAGGTTGGATGGTAGTGTCAGAACCTGAGATTAGGAAACCGGAGAGCTGGTGGGTTGGCAGGGGTAAGGGAGGAGAGACAGTTAAGGATAAAAAGAATCTGACTTTTAAAGACTCCCTCATTGGCTCTGGCTGGTGTAGCTCAGTGGATTGGGCGCGGGCTGGGAACCAAAGGGTCGCGGTTCAATTCCCGGTCAGGGCACATGCCTGGTTGCAGGCCAGGTCCCCAGTGGGGGCCATGTGAGAGGCAACCATACATTGCTGTTTCTCTCCCTCTCTTTCTCCCTCCCTTCTCCTCTGAAAGTAAATGCAATCTTAAAAAAAAAAAAAAAAAAAGATTCCCTCATTGTAGTATTGTTATGGGTGCACACAGGATTGGTAGGTAGCATTTATTTTAGAACAGTTTTAATAAATGTTCAGAACAGCTTTGTAACTACAAGTATCTTTTAACGTAGGGGGAAACATCTCAATACTTTGAAGCGTATGAACTTTTCTCCCCCAGGACTTTGCTCTTCCCCCAGGTCTCATTTATAATGCCGGTGCTCAGTATGCCAGTGCTCAGTATCTCTCTCGTTTACATAGGGTTTGCAAACCACAGATTGCTACACTATCTCATTTAACCCTTACATTAGTTTTATGAGGTTGGGATTGTTATCCTTTTTTATAGATGAGAAAGTTAACACAGGTGAAGGACACTGTGAAAGGTCTCATTACACCATTTTGCTTTTATGAAAGACCTAAATTTGTACCCGTTTTTGCTAACAGGAAGAAATCCAAAGACGATTTTTTGCAGAAAACTGAAAATAGAGTTCAGGATCTGTTTCGCGGCGAGCTGCTGCAGAAGCGGCGCACAGCCGCATTGCCTGTGCTGTGTGTTAGCGTCGTTTTAGGTTTTATGTGGTATTTCATGTAATTTGGCAGGTTAGTGTTGGGATCTGGGATCTGGGATTGCTCAAAACAATTTTCCATATAAATTAATGGGAATTGCTTCTTCACTTTATGCTGTTTCAGCTCACAGAAGATTTCATAGGAGCGCTTCACTTTTGTTCAGATAGCGGGGGAAACCCGGACTTAGGAGGGTTAATGTCCCGCTTCGCCTTTCCGCCTAACCTCTCAGGCAGTAAGTGACAGCTGGGGCTGGGACTTTCAGGCTTCCTGACTCCCTTAACCTCTGTACTGTAAAACCTTACAAATTCCAGTGTTTATGTCCAAATAAATAAGACTGTGAGTGTATAAGTGTGCCCACATATATCCACTTGGTTATGGACTAGTGAATGTTTTAATAGGTTTTCTCACATCTTGTTCCCTATAGGTTTTAACAATTATCGTGCTTTTGTTTCCCAATCTGCAAAATGGGAGCATAGTTAGAACTCTTCTGGTGCAAGTGAGAGAAATCTAAGTCCACGTAGGTTAAACAAAAAAGAAGGTTACTTGCTCACCTAAAACAAAACAAAACAAAACTTCCAAGGGTTGATTTGTGTTTGCCACTGCCAGGTACAGCTCCAAGGCTGTTATCAGGATGGGTTTTCACTCTCCTTCTCTTGGCTCTGCCTCTACCTTAGACTCATTTGTGAGCAGGCTCTCTCCAGGTGACAAGAAAGATAGTCTTATTCTACTATCCTAATTTTACGTGGTCCCAGAAGGAGATGTGGCCTCTATTCTCCAGAAGCAATGCTAACCCCCAAGGCCCGTAGCCACCCGGGACTCACCACTGTCCAGAGAAGGGGTTGTCTGACGCCCAGGCCTGCGGTTGGGCAGGTAGAACTGTCTGGCTGATGGTCCTGTGAGCTTTCCCATGGAACTGAGGAGGGAAACAGTTGCCCAGAGCAAGACCTATAAGGGCAGCAGACTTCTATGCACAGACTTCTATGACAGGGGACACAGGAAACTCTCATTTTGCCAGACAGAATCCTGTAAGTACTTCAAGACCGTTGGATAATTGTGCATTCTATTTTTCATTAGGACTAAGAAGATATTTTCTCACACTTGTGTGTGTGTGTAATTCTAAGCTTTTTTAAGAGGCAGAGTTAAAACATCAGGGTTCTGTCTCATTCCAGAAAACATCTAGAACCTTTGTAGTAACATCGCTTTTCTACTCCCCATCATCTCCCCTCCAGACTTCCCCCTGGGTCTGTGCCTTGATAAGTGGCCATCAGGGTGGGCCAGGGTCTGAGGCACTATTCTGGCAATCAGCCATTCTAGGTTTTTTGTCGGGTTTGTGGTTTGTTTGTTTGTTTTTTTTTGTCTTTTATAGCAACTGAATATTGAGCACTAATGCGCTAATTCTCAATCTCATTTTATTATCAAAATATTTTAGGTTTTAAAGAAATAACAGTAGCATTTGATAAGTCTTCTGTTGTTCTGCCATCTTTAATCCTAGTGTGGTTTATTTTAGAAAGCAGCATAATGACTTAGATCATTCTTTAAAATGCTGTGCTACCTCACAGAAAGTAGATAGGGACCCAAGAGCCAATTGTTTCTTTCATTTTTTCTGTTGGCATGCAGCCCAGCTTTAAAGCACAAGTGTTACTGATGGAGATTCAAATCTGTCACTACATGTTAAGTTTGTCCCATATAATTATTCATAAAACTTGCTATAACTTGCGAATATAGCTAGCTAGATGCCTATGTGACTGAGCTATTCTGTGTCTGAAAATTTCTGCAGCTGGTACAGTATGCTAGCCTCCCCATTAGTGGTTTTCCCCATAACAAATAGCAGTTGGTGTATTTCTTCTTGAAAGGAAATATTTAAATAACAATGTACCACAGAAGTTCTATCATTCACCTAGAGTCCCATTTTCCTGGTGTTGTCACATTGTGGAGATTCTTTCGGCTGAGCTGGCTAGGTGTTTTGGAATCAAAAGGTAAAACCAGTTCCCATTTAAGGGATTGTTGTTGCAAATCTCATGCTCCTATTTATTTAATCTTATGTTGTTACTGTCTGGGAGGTTAGGCCTTCTAGGTGTGACTCGTGTTTTATTTTTATAGCAAAGCACCCTAAGTTACATAGTAAGACCAGTTAGCTTTCTTATGGCTAAATAAAACCAATTCCCTTCCTTACCATTTGTATGCCCTACTTTCTAGCTCTTTAATAAGCCTTTGTGCTATGTTCTGTTCCATTTCTAGTTTCTCCACATTCTTTTCAAATATGAAACCTCACTCAGACTGGATGTGAGTTTCTAGTAGGAGTTTGACCAACCCTGCATATATTGGGAAATTATGGTTTTTGCGTGTTGTGTTTCAGCGAGTATACTGTAAGATCACGTCAGCTCTTTTCAAGCAGCAGTTCCCCATTGCTGACACGCTCACAATGATGTAACCTGAGCACCCAGCACTGGAAGGCTTCCTTCTCACTATTTTAAGTTAAAGCAACATGGAAGTTGTCGTGGTGGCTATAAGTACCACTCAAGAGAAATATCCTTCTAAATAGATCATCCTCATCATAGTCTACATATAAGGCTGTTTTCCCTTCTAAAAGTTCAAAATCCTTTGCAATATGTTGCCTAGCACCAATTAATTACCTGGCTTCGTGATAAAAATGTACAATTATTATCCTGTGTGTAGTTTTAGACCCCAAAGCAAAACTTTTCATGACGGATTCCTTTTTCATCCAGGACTCTCAAATACGTTCCCCGTTCGTTCTTGGGGGTCTGCCTTTTTCTGGGGTTTTGACTTTTCATAGGCTTTGCTTAAGACTTCTCATGACTGAATAAAATCAGCACATCTTTGAAAGTTTCTATTAGAAATATTATTTTTCACATGATTCAATCACTTGTTTTCCTCCCACTTCTACTTAATCATGCCTAATATCACTTTTGAATAGTGCTATCAAAAGGAAAATATCATAAATTTACACATGCTGATCAATACCTTTTTATTTCAGGCAATGATTAATTTGCACAGAATATTTGGCTTTCTCGTTGGAGTTTATTAGATTGCAAGTAGACAAAGAATGTCCATCTAAACTTACAAGGTATATCTATTCCTTTTAACTAAGCCAGGAGTTATTTCAGTCCTTGCATTGATTGACGGTATTGCACTGTCATCCATTTAATTTTTGTCTATAGATGACTATAATTCATTTTATTTCTATATTGGTCAGGGTTCATTTGCAGAAAATAAAATCTACTCAAGGTAGTTTAAGCAGGAAAGGATTTATTATGGGGTATTAAATGGCTTAAGAATTTTGAAATGGCTAAAGAAGCAGACTTGAGGTTGAGCTTTAAGGACAACTCACAAAGCCGCGCCGCAGAGCTGGACCACCGCACAAGCGATTACCGCCTCCCGTCAGGAAGCTGCAGGTCCAGAACACACTACCACTGGCACAGTCAAGGAGTTACTGCCATGCTGTTGGCTTCAGAACCAACTTGTACTTGTTGCAATCCAAACCTGCAAATCCAATGCCCTGCCCCACGCACTCACCCTTGACAGCCACAAACTTGGTGACTGGACAGTGGGGCTGCTGGACGGATGCTGTCACAGAAAAGCCCAACACGTCCACACAGTGCTTGCCAGCACAGGCAATGGACGTTGGCTTTGCGCTTACGGAAGTGCATCTCACCACTGGCTGGGCCTGCATAAACTCTGGGGCCCAGCTGCAAGGAGTCTGAGAGACTTCCAGCCTCTGCAGAACAGGCAGGCACATTAAAAGGGTGATGGAATGTTGAGCACCAATCTACAAAAGCCATCACGACCACAATCAAATGGCGTCTTAAATTCATGGGAATGGAAACCAGTTATGCCTCCAAAGGCTCGCATAAGTGGAAATACTTTTTTAAAAATGAAACAACCACCATTCTCAAGGATGAATTATGAATAATTTTGTTATTAGTGAGAGGAGAAGCCCTTCATTGTAACTCAATAAAAATACACCTCCAAGAAGATTTTGATATAAAATTAAGTATTACAGTAGCATACGACTCTCTGTGATAACTATTAATGAATCAGCTCAGTCCTTGTGCAATAATGTATGATTACCTGCTACATGCATTACCTTGAAGTAGGTACAGTAGAGATTGCAAATGAGTAGGCACATTGTCTCATTGCCCTTTCCTGCAAACAACTCACATCACAGTGGGAAATAGAAGTAAATATGAAAAGATAGATTGTCCAATTGAAAAAAACCTAGATTCGAATCTCTCCTATTTATCAGATGTGTAACATTGTCATATGTGTACATATATCAAGAAAAATTACTTTAAAATGTGGGTAGTCTGCTACCTCAACAAATAGTAAAAAAGTGTTTATATCAAGGGAACTAAGTCGAATGAATTCTTTTTAAATTGCCGTAAATATTTGTGAGAAAGAGAGAGAGGAACACTAGAATTTAGTAATCCTTTGAATTATAGCTATTAAGTAGTTGTGATAATTAAAGCATTCGAAAAATTATGGGGGGGTATAGTTAATAATTTAGTGACTGCTAATTGAAGTTAACTATGAAACATTTGATCATCTGCATTGTAGAAGCCAATTTCCGTCTAAAGACTTATAATTTTCATCCAGACTAATTTTTAAAACTGTTTGTCACCAAGTTTCCTACAATAAAGATAAACAATTTGGGGAAATCATCAAATCTCCAGTAACTATACACTCATTCTTTTTTGTTTGATGCCCTAGTGTATTTTCATCATTGTGTAGTTAACTTTAACAGCATACTCTGATCGAAATAGTCAAATCTAATATTTCTAATATAATTATATCAGAATTCAAGCTGTAATTCACTGACATTACAATTCATCCTTTTTGATGCACAGTTCAGTGAGTTTTGGCAAGTGTACAAAGTCGTGTAATGCCAACCACACTCAAGATGCAGAACATTTCCATCAGCCCAGAGGCCTCCCCGCGTGACTGTAGTCAGTGCCCCCCCCCCCACAGCCCTTGGGAGAAGCTGTTCTCTGTCCCTGTGGCTTTGCTTTTCCACAATACGGTATAAATGCAATCATGCAGTAGTAGTCCTTCGTTTCTGGTTTCTTTCATTATAAATATATTTTGTTTTAATGTTATATTTTATTATAAATTTTGTGTTTTTAAATAAAATATATGACTCAGACTGGGACATTTGATAAGCTTTTAATTATTTTGTAAAATGTATAGGTAGAGTTATAGTTAAAGAGTGTTCATTACCTTTGGCCTTAAGAACTAAAACTTTCCCTCTCAGAGAATTTTTATACTATAGACAGTTAACAAAGTCTAGCTAATAGGATTTTTTGGTGGTTGTTGCCATGCTAGAAGTGAAAAACTGAAGTAAACAACAACAAAAATGGACTTGCATATTTTAGAGCACCTATTACATTTGTAACATAAGCTATAGTACAAACAATTTCCTTGTAACCTTGCGAAAGAATTAAAATGCAAAATAACTGGTACACTTTGTTGTGGTTACAGAAATGTCTATGAAAAGCCTGCATTTTTCACTTGTAAGAGTTTCGGTTTTGCACAGTGAATTTGCCTTGATAGTAACTGCAAACAACTGCAATTATTACCTCTTCAGTTAGTTCTGACAGTAAGTTCAAAGTCTATCAAATATATGGTCCCAGCCCAGGGTGAAGCTTACTTTTAAGCTATAAAAAGCCTATTTGTTATGTTTCTTTTCAGAAAGTTTTTAAATGTATGATTGAGGCATCTTAAAATTTGATTTCAGCTTTAGTTGTAGAAGTAGGAGGAAAACAACATTTGAACTAGAACCATTCTTTTGGTGACTTTTTATATGTTGCTAATCCTTTGAATATTTTCACAGTCATCAATGACAATTTTTAAAAACACTTTTATTAAGATATAATTTTTATTTTATAAAATTTACCCCATCTTAGTGTGCAAGTCAATGGCTTTTAGCATATTTACAGAGCTGTGTAACCATTATCATGATCTAGTTTTAGAACATTTCCATCACGCCTAAAAGAAACCTCACCCTCAGCTGCAGGCAACCATTTATCTACTCTCTGAATGACAATGATTTTTAACTTGGTAGGATTTCTTTTTAACTCTGTAGCTATAAATGGACCACGCTTTTATTTTATTTATGTTAAATTCTGTAATTTTATTTATTATTTTTAATTGGTAAAAATGTATTGTGTTTTTCTCTATTATCATTTGTCTCCCTTATATCCCCGCCCCCCAGCAATCCCCACACTGGTGTCTGTGTCCATGAGTGCTTTTTCCTTTTTGCTTAATCCCTCCACCCTCTAACCTCCTGAGCTGTCATCCTGCTCTCCTTCTATGAGCCTGTCTCTGTTCTCCTTTTTAGTTCATTTTGCTCAGTAGATTCCACATGAGTGAAATCATACGGTATTTATCTTTCTCTAACTGGCTTATTTCACTTAACATAATGTTCTCCAGGTCTTTCTATGGATGTTGCAAAGGGTAAAATTTTCTTCTTTTTTAGACATTAACTTAGGACAGTTCATTGTTACTTTTGTTAAAATGCCTAGATCAGTTTGGATTTTTCTAAAAATAGTTTTATTTTTAAATAGATTTTTCCCTTTCTTCCTTCTTTGTAGTTTTGAAAGCTCTTTCTTTGAATCCTTTGAACGTGTAGCTAAGGGACAGTTGGTGTTCAGGAAAGCAAATATTGGCATGAGTGGTTCCAAAAACCCTTTCCTTTAGCAATTAACAAGGAGTTTACATAACTAAAAATATTTCAGTAACATGCATTTTCTCAACAAGTTACTTAGTAAAAGTAAACAACAAAAATTTTAAAATACATGAACAGCACTTTTGTTACGTGTGTTTTTTAAGGTTTAGATCTGTTTAGCGGTTAAAGGAAAACCTGTTGGGTGGAGTGGAAAGATATTACCTAACTGGTACTTTGTATTCTTTTACTAATGACCTCAGCTCTCCCCTGAATTTTTACTACTGGTGAAGAAAACAGTGTTTCCAGTTTTCTCTGCAACAAAGATCTCATTGGCTGAAGACAAATGTTTAATTATTAGGAAAAGAGTGCTTTGGAGATATATGCACTTCTCAGAATAGTAGACTCAACAGGAAGAAGAAACCAGAAAAGATACTCCATTTGTGGTAATGTGGTCTAATTTGACATTGTGAAGTTGACTTAGTATTTCAGAAGAAAAGATTGCTGTTACATTTACTGAGATACATTTGTTAAATTTATTTTTGTTAGTTGACACATTAGTTATTTATTGCTATGTAACAAATATTCCCTCCCCCACCAGTTAGTGGCATAAAACAACAATAAACACGTGTCGTTTGTCACAGCATTAACCCAGAGACCAGGAGGTAGGAAATGAATGGCTTAGTTGCGTGGTTCGGGCTTGGTCTTCTCAGGAGGTTCTCCCAGGTGTCTCCTGAGGCAGACATTAGGAAAAGGCTTTCTTGGGACTAAGGATGAACCACTCCCACGGTTGGAAAGTTGGTGGTGGCTGTTAGCAGGAAACCTTAGTTTCCTTCCACATATGCCTCTCCATAGAGCTACTTGAATATCCGTGACATGAAATCCGACTTCTCCCAGAGTGAATAATGCAAGAGGACAAGCAAGCAGAGCTAGAGAGTCACCTCACCTCAGAACAATTATTTCTTGCTTTATTATTCACATGGATCAGCCTTGATTTGTTGTGGAGAGGTCTACACATAAACACCCAGGACATGAGATTCCCTGGGGCCGCTCTCAGAGACCAGCTATTTCAGCTTATACCTTAGCCTTGTAGATAAATTTTTAAGCCTCACCAAAATGGAAAGGTACTAATTTCTTTTCAAATATAGAAATCCATTGGGGGGGTGGGGTGGCGGATAGATAGATTTATATCCCCTCAGTGAACAAGAGAAGTCTGATGAAAATACACACCTATTTTTTATTCCAAGGCAATTAATCATGTATTCTTTGGAACAAACTATATGCCCAGAACTATGCTACCAACTTCTGTTAAGGGACATGGAAGATGTGACAAAGTCATCTCAGAATTGTATCCGAAGGATATCTTTGTAACATCTTTTCAGAGTGACGTCCTCTGCCAAAAGGCAGGCGTGAGATTCAACCCCAGTCATCAGGGTTATGCCTGTACCTCCAAGTTCTTTGGGGAAATTCTACTTTTCTCTTGGTCTTGAAAGAAAGCAAAATGCCACCTATCAGAAACAGGGACATTTTTTCTCCTTTATATTAACACTAGACAAAACATGGCTTGTCTCGTTTTCACAGAGAACTCTGGATTTCAGCCCTGGTGTGTTTTGAATGTTGGGATGTACTCAGCGCACTCAGACACACCAGGCCTTTCCTATCTTTCCACATTTGCTCGCAAGAGTGAAGAGTCTAGAAGGTATGCATCACACTGCATATCTTATTTAAATCTTTTTTGTTTCTTTTGAAACAGCAACCCTCTCTACCTGGTAAACTTCTTGTTTTGTTCATTGTTCCAGATGGAACTGCCATTACCTTTTCCATTCTCTCTCTCTCTGGCTGCGGGAATGGGCCAGTGTCCTACCCCAGAGCCCTGGCCACAGGCAGTGGTCCTGAGATTAGCCTGGGACCCATGCCACACTGGTCCAGGTGCTTGCTCCCTGAGGGTTTTTCTAACTGGCTTCTTTTAAGAGGAGAAAAAAGACCTTTTTCCTTTCTAGTTTCAAGGCAATTCTTGAGCTGCTATTGTCCAATTTTATTTCAGGTGGTGAAGAATTAGTCTGAGAGAATGAAGTGAACATACACAGAAAATGGAAGAGGAAGCAAAACTAGTCACGAGTCTCTGGTTCCAGAGTCCTCAGGGCAGCTCATATAATTGCCCTTCCAAAGGCTTGGTTATAAGAGACTCGTAACAAATAAATCTCCCTATTTGTTTAAGACGGATCAAGTTAAGTTTCTGTCAGTTATATCCATAAGCTCTAACTAGTACCTCTTGCGAAGGGGTTTGGGGGATTCCACTTTCAACTTTATGCATTCATTATATTAATCAGATTTTGGGGGCCTACAAGTGACGGCAACTCAACTTGAGCTAGCATAAACAAAGAGAGAGTTTACTAGATCATGTTTCCAACTGTAGGAAGGCCATGGCAGAAGCCGGCCTGAGGAATGTCTGAAATCTAGGATCTAAATGCCGTCAAACTCTCTTCTCTTTTTGTTTCTGGATCTCAGCTTTATTCCTGAACTGTGGGCTTGCTTTTCTCACTCAGGGGGCACATAGCCATTGCTGGTAGATTCTAGGCTGACTCTTCATACTATCTGAGAAGAAAGTTCTTCCCTTATTTTGAGTTAGTAAAACACTCAGAATAGGATTCTTATTGACCTTGCTTGGGTCACACTCCCCTTCCTGCACCAATTTTTGGAGCCAACTATGTAGGTATTATCATTGCCCAAATTGGTTCACATGCCTTCTTCTCCTTGATACTATCTGTGGCCAGGTATGTGGAGTCCTGTGAGAACATGGCAGTCCCTGTCTGAAAACAATGACTAGGGTGAGGGGGAAGGAGTCCTGTGAGAACGTGGCAGTCCCTGTCTGAAAGCAGTGAGTAGGTTGAGTGGGGAAAGGACTGATCTTCATAGAGAGAGAGAATCTGACTCTGACATGGTCCCTGGGGAAATTCCTCTAAGAATGGCAGTAGGTGTCTGACTTTTGTGTATGTGTTCCCCATTCTATATTGTTCATCTATTTCTATAACAAATGAGTAATATGTTGAAAAGATATTAATCTACATTATATACTTACTTTTAGTTTTAGATGCTTTCCTTCTGGAAATACCAGTAATATCAAACTTATACGAAACTTTAGAAATCATCAGGTTTCAATAATACCGATGCAAACTACTCTCTTATGTTGCCATGGACCAGGAGCTTAAATATCTTCAAATCTTCAAGGACATGAAGAATGGGTTAAAATACCCATTCTTGGAAGCAGAGTTGGAACATAAAAGCGCAGTTGACTAAATCAGAAGCTATTGATTGATCTGCAATTCTTGAATTACTTTGGAAAAATTGTTGTCTCTCTGATTTCCTTTTCTCATTAAAAAAATGAAAGTTACGTAGTAATAGTGTTTTAAATACACCACAGTGGGGGGATGTGGTAGAGAGGCCTCCAATACCTTATAAATACAGTCTACAAAGTAGCAGTTTTAATTATTTTCTTTGCACTGTTATGAAAATGGCATCCATTCCATTAAGGTATAAAATTAGCCTGATATGCTGAATGGTAATTAAGTTCAACTAGTATATTATTTAGTATTTATTAAACACCAACTTGTTCCAGATTCCTTACAAGGCACAAAACGTGGCCTGTGTTCTCAGGACTTTGGAGTTCTTCAGCGAGAATTCTGTTTGCTGCTCAGGGACACTGCAGTCTTTTGTCAGGGAAGTGCTTGCCCCTCAAGCCAACTGAAATTCTGAAGATGCAAGCAGTATTCACAATTGTGAACATTTGAAAGGACGTAGATCAACTCTGTCTGCCATGTGTGTAGAAAGATATAACATTAAGTATAAAGCACTGAGAAGGTAAAAAGCATATACAGGTAAAAATTAAAGAGGGCAATTTACATAGTATTATGTTTGCCCTGCTTGAATATTCAGGCATCATCATCATCATAATAATAATAGATGGAGATCTCTGTAGCTAGGTTAGAAAAGCTGTTTCATCCCTGAAATTCTGAAGGGACTTCTGCACATATCAGACAAGCTTCTTAGAAATAGCCTGGGTCTGACAAGAGATGGGCGCTGAGAAGAGATGGGTAAGGGGTTTGCCCAAGCACGCTCTTCCTGTGTGGTGCAGGGGGAGGCACACGGGCCCATGTGCATTGCAGTCCTGCCCTTCCTCCTACTGTGTGACTTTTGACCTGTGTTGCTTAATCTTCATAGGCCTCAGCATCTGCATCTAAACTTAAATATATATGCATATGTATTCAAGTACATAAAAATAAATTTGAATATATGTATTGGGTTGGCCAAAAAGTTTGTTTGTTGTTTCCCCATTAGATAAAAGACACATTTTTCATTGTCATCAATAACTTTATTGATTTGGATATTTTCAGTATGTCGGCTATGTCCCACATGATATAATGTTGATTGCTCTCAATTAATGTCTTGATTTGATTGCTATCAACTTCAACTGGTCTACCTGACCATGGAGCACCATCCAGTAAGAAAGCTCCAGCATGAAACTTCACAACACGTTCTCCACACACTGCACAGATCTTTCTTTGTGTTTCATTTGTGTTTTTACCTTTCTTGAAATAATAAAGCATAATATGCCAAAAATATTGCTTATTTTCTTCCATCTTCAATATTAAAGTGGCTACACAAAAATTCATCAATTTTGGTTCTTTAAAATGCACGCTGTTATGACAGCTGTCACAATACGATCTAATAAAATTGTTTCTAATGAAGTTAAAAACAACCAAGTGCTTCTAGAGCTAGCTTACAGAAAAAAAACAAGCAAACTTTTTCGCCAACCCAATACTCCATAACAACTACTTTGCATCCTTGATTATGTGAAATAAAATGCCTGGCATATACTAGGCACTCAGTGGATATCAGTTGAATTGTATTTTTCTTATTCTGTCATGAGATAGCCTAACCTCACTGAGGATAATTTAGTTTTAATAACAAACAGTAGATTATAAAGGTGGTGAGACTGGGACAATTAATAGTTGGCAGAGCACTGCTGGAGGATAGATTTTGGACCATGCTACCCGATGGTCTTCTAAACATTTCTAAGGTCCTTTGACTGGCAACCTAGAAAGCCAGTGCTTAATCGGAATAAAGCCTGTCCTCAACTCCCCACGCCTTGCCCCAAACCTTGAGTCTCCATCGGCTGTGAGAGGCCATGGGGTGATGGCATTAGGATGGACCACTCTGCACTTTGTTGGTGTAATGCTCCACTGCTGCATGTGTGTATTTTGAATAACATTAAAACCAATAGGATGTATGACTAGGGTGATAACATTAATCATGGTTAATGAAAAGGATGACTACAATCTGAGAATTATGAGAAAGAACCGTCACTTTAGGAGAGTTTTGGGGTGCAGCTCCTCTAGTCTAGCAGCAGACAGGCATGGCCATTGCTTTCCAGATACTGTTCTCCATCTTTGAAGAGTCAGCCAAGGCACCATGGGAACAGCGCGTCTAATATTGCTAACTAAACTGGTGAGAGATTGCTGTGTTACATGGCATGGCAATTTTTTCATTTAAATGAGAAATGCAGCTGACAAATGGAACAGAATTCCCAGCTCATTGCTCAGTGCATTCCCTCCCTCTGAGCAACCACACACAGAAGGAAGCTCAGTGAGGACAAGAAATGCAACAGGGAGGGAAGCCAGTCTTAAGAGGACAGTTCACCCAGCCCAGGTGAGGCTGGCGAAGCGCCCTCGTCTCTCACAGAGAGCACCCAGTCTTCCTGAACTCCATTATTTTTTTAACAACTTAAGAGTAGGTGGCACATACCATGTGTATTTATACTTCAATGTGTATTTCCTATGAACGAGAATTATCTTTATATAATCACAGTACAGTTATCAAATTCAGGAAATCAGTATTGCTAGAATACTTTAATCTATAGACCAGGTTCAAATTTTGTCAGTTTATTCACTAATGAACTTTATAGCTTTTCTCTCGTCTGTAGAGAATCTCATCCAGGATCATGCACTGCATTTAGTGACCACTTCTCTTCATTCTCCTCTAATCTGAAACAGGCCTTCCGCCTTCCTTCGTCCGTCGCTGTGTTGATATGTTGTACCGACGTCCGTTTGTGTGGGATATTCCTCTGCTCGGTCTTGTTGGGTGTTTCCTCATGATTAGATTCAGGTGATCCATCATTACATAAGTGATGTCACGTCCTTCTCAAGGTATCCCATCCAGGATGGACCCAGGACGTCCAGCTTCTTCATGCCGACATTTTGGTTTTGGGCATACAGTTAAAGTGCAGTCTTTTTTCTCCCCCGTGTACTTGTGGTTCTCCCCTCGCGACTAATACACAAGCTACGGGGTCACATCTACTTTTTAAACCAGTGTTTGCATCTCATGTCGGGACCATCATAGAATTAATTTTCTTCCCTAAGTATGTAATAATTTCTGCCATATTTGTTGTAAAATGTGATATGTCCATGTACAACATGAATATATAACAGAAAGCCAGTAGAGTATAATGACTGAGACTATAGACTATGGAGTTAAATGCCTTAGGTTTGAATCCTGTCCCACCATTTCCCTGACTGAACGCTTTGATATGTTACCTTACTCCTTGTGCTTCAATTTTATCATCTATGAAATTTACAGAATAAAAATACTGCCTCAGTTTATGGTATTGTTGCAGGATTAAATGAGTTGATAACAGGTGTCTGGCACATAGTGAGCACACAATCAATGTAGGCTTTTGTATGTAATATATATTTTATACATAGTATATAGTTTTTCCAGGGCACTCTTTTCAAAAACATAGGATAGTATGTAAAAATCCAAATAATGAGGTAACAGTTTTAGATACAATAACTATTCTTCTACTACCAGGTCCAAAAATAAACATAGCCAGTATCATTTTCTAAAATCCCTAATGCAAGCACTTTGACTTTGCCACAAGCTCCTACCATGTGCCCAGCACAGACGGGGTGTGGGGTATCCAGTGATGAGCCAGACAGCTCTCGTGGAGATTATATCCTGGGACATAGATACGATCCAATTAGCATATAAATGAAGATAATTTCAAGTAGTACCAAGTGCTCTGAATAAAACAAAACAGGCCCATACAATAGAAAGAAGCTGGCAGGGCAACAGGGATGACTTGGACAGGGAAAGTCATCTTTGACTTTGACTTCAGTGACACACGCTTAATATCTCTTCATTGCTTATCTAGCACAAATTTTTATAGACTTAGGATTTGAAATGGAACATGGAACAAATCTTTCCCTGTACATAAGCTCTCTATAAACAAGATAGGACCACAGTTGCATGTTTTCAGTATTGCAGAACATGTATCAGTTAAGCTGATTTTGAATAACGCTCTTCTTAATTGAAAATCTGCCCCTTAATTGTCTTCTCTTCTCAATTCAGCTGCTGATGGTGTTGACTGCGTAGTTTTACTTAGAAACTAGTTGAATAAATCCTTCCTTCCCTCAATAGGTTTTCCACCCCAGCTTCCATGGATGCAAGCTATCCTTTCAAATAGGCTTCATAGTGTCCAAAAGTAAAAAGTTGAAACGCACCTCATAGCACACATCATCATCCCTTAAGTCCTCCAGTCTCTCATTTGCCCCCTCCAGTGTTATATTATTATACGGGCCTCGAAGACTGTAACATCCCCAGATTGTTTTCTGTGGCTTGTGAGATCTTACTCAGGGTTTTTCCTGTGAGCCCCGTGGATGTGAGGCATTCTGGGCTTGAAAGTCAGACAGTCGTCATTTGAAACTAGGATGTACCACTTATCAGCTGTGTGGATTTGGGAGGGTGGTTAACCTAAATAAGCCTTATCTCTAAAATGTAGGGTAACTGTGAAGTTTAGATGAAATTAAGTGAGATTATGTATGCAAAAGCCTAACACGGTATTCTTGGAAGAGGGGGAGTCTCCCCTCTTTCCCCTCTTAGTTATTATAGCTGGTCTAATAAATTGACAGAAGCAGATTAACGAGAAAATAACCAAATTTAATTATGTGTGTGCACATGGTATTTCCATAAGAATATGGGACCCAAGGATAAATCAAATGTGGAACCTCAGGGCAGTTGAGGCTCATATGCCATCTTGAGCTAAGGGGAAAGGAATAGTGGTTTGGACGTGAGAGGGAAGGAGGCAATCCACAGGTACATGAGAAAGAACAAGTATTTGGTAAACAAATTCTTGCCTGGCCACCCAGAAAGGATGGGGCACCCCCGGGGAGAGTGAGCAGACTTTGCTAGGTTCCTCCCTGTGCCTCACACGTAGCTGGTATTAAACTACATTGACCTTTGGGGATGGCTCCTTTCCTGGAGCAGATCCTCTATCTGAATTCTTTCAGATAGGGGAAGATCAAAGGTTCTTTTGGAGTCTTTTGTTTCTTAAAAACAATCAGTTTAAAATAGTCACTATCCCAATAAAGACATATTTGGGGGTGGGGAACAACGCTCCCCCTCAGCATCTTGCCTGGAGTTCAGGTGCTCATCAAGTACGAAGTCCTCCTCCTCCACTCGTACCTCTGGTAACCCGTGCAGAGCCTCTCCATGGAGTCCCTGAAACTGGGCCAACTCTTTTCAGGACAGAGATTAGTTTTGTTTTGTTTTGTTTTTTGAATCCTAAGAGGACAGCAAATACCTGGATGATAAGGTAGTTTCCAAAACTACCTCAACAGGCTGGTCCAGGATTTTCAACCTGGGAACCATAGACATGCCCTAAAACACAGGAACTTTAGGCTGGGGGTAGGGGTGCCGAGAGAAAACAGAGGTGTGGAGGCATGAAAAGCAAGCTCTGTCCATTCCGATTTGTGTGAACTGTGTGCTGGTGGACACAGCAGACATTCCTGTCCCTTCCAGGTCTGCTCCTGAGAGTTCTGCTCCCAGTCCCTGATGAAGGATTTATACAGCATCGCCATTTCATTCCTAGTAAGTTAGAATTCAGTGATTTTTATCATAACTCTTGGTTCCCAGTGGCATCCCTGCCTGTTGCATTCCTCTTAGTGACTAAAATTTTATAAGACATCATGGTATATGGTGGGAATTTTGCAAAGTATTTATGCTAGCCTAAGGCAGTAGCTGGAATGATTTTGCTGTTGTTGCTGAAACTAGATGTTTGGTTCTGATTACAAAAATAACATATTCTCAAAACTGGTAAAGTTAGACATGTCAGTGTAAGAACCATCCAAACCTATAGTGAGTTTTTATGAGTGTTTTTGAGCCGAGCTGATGACATGGGCTAGAAGCGAGATCTGAAAGGCTCCAGAGAATAGCAGTTTCGCAGCTTCTTTTAGGCATCTAAAATTAAGGAGGGAATGTACGTGAAGGTGAGAGAAAGCAAGGCAGAAATTGGATTACGTGATAGTTAATGAGACTGTGTACTCTCTTGATGGTTAATACCCCTTCAAGGGGTACTAATTACTTCTGGCATTCTGAAGGTGCATTAACCTAGATGCACAAGAACAATGGACAGAGCTGGCTTAGAAGCCTTTCAAGTAAAGAAGTTATATACCTGGGGCATGACTACCCCCAATTACCTGCCCAGTTAGGAATTTATGATCAGATCGCCCTGTGAGGTTACTTTCTGTAGAACCCCCCCTTTTTTTTTTCTTCCACAGAAAACAAGTAAAGTCATTATATGGCATTCCAGAACCATATTTCAGAACACTATTTCTGCTTCAGAATCTCCTGGTCGCTTGTTAACTATGCTAGTTCATGGGCTCTCCAGAAGGACTAACTCAGAATCCTGAGGGTGGACTCAGAATTGACATTTAACGAACTTCACATGCAACTCTTCAGGCAGACTAAAATCCCATAACTAAGGTTCTGACCATATGTTTAATTTTCCTTGCCCTTCAACTACTAATTTTTTTATCCAAAAATAGAAAAGTAGGTAAGATGCTGAAAATGTCTGTTTTATAAAATGATTTATAAGTTTCTGTAAAACAATGTGCAAGTTTCTAGTGAATGAACACTTTGCCAGATAAAAAGCTTTCTACAGTAGGGTGAGTACAAAGTGCAAAACAAACATGGATCAACTAGGATATTAGGTACAGTTTATGTACATCTGCAAATAAACCCCACCCCTTTATATAGAGAAGCAGAGGTTTTAAAGCCCAGAGGGGTGCTCAGTGGAATTGCTTGTGTTAGCTTTTTTGTTTTGGTTTCAGTTCCCATGTACACACTCCCGTGTTTGCGGAGCTGTGGCAGAGTCCACACTCCACCCCAGCTGCAGGCATCTGCATCTCGCCTCCCCGGCCACACTGTTTGTTTTGGGTCCTGTGTTTTTAGAGAGGTGTGGCAACTAGGAAGGAGAGTCCACAGTGCACAGGCTTATGTCTATAGGAACGGCTTTATCTCCCTGGATTTAGGGCACCATGAGGACTCACTTCCCCCCACTCCAAATGGTGGACTATGTCCAATTTTTATTTTCTCAAGCAGAGTTGCACAAACAAAAGGACTTAGAAAATGGGCTTTGGGGTCAGATAAACCTGACTTCAAATTCTGACCCCACCATTCCAACTATGTGACCTTAGATCTCAATTTTCTCAAATGCAAAACAAGCACATTTCCTAAAAGGAGAATAAGGATTAAATGTCATAATGTATGTAAAGTACATGGCACATGGTAGTATTAATAAATGGTGTTATAATTATTACTCTTTTACCTAAACTTTGAACACCTACCCAAATACAAACCTGAGAAGGGAGGTAGGATGGAATGCATCTAACACTGAGGAGTGGGTTTTTTTGGAGGGGGAGGGGAGCCAGTCTGATGGTGCTGATCTCTTCATTAGGGTTGGGTGTCCATACCCAGGTCCAGGTTCCATGCCAGCTAAGTGGTGACTTCCCAGGACTTCCCAGACATTACTGAAGGATACCTAAGGGTTGAAGAGATAGAGGGAGAAGAAACCTGAGGAATTAAGGCAAAACTCTAAGCAATTGTGTCAAATAGCAAATTTTGCTTTCTGCAACATACACACATTTATTTTTACATAAAAACAATAGTTTCCTCTCCTCAAATCTTCACCTTAAATTGGTACTCTAGGAAGCTGCACTGTGTTTATCCTGAAGCCTCCAATTCCAGTGGGTGAGCACGTACACAGCAGTTTGAGAAGCAGCCATAGAAAGTCTAAAGAACAAAGCGCACATTCCTTCCTAAGGCTTTCGAATCCAGGAGCGCTTTACTTCTCTACCCTCTCCCCCTTCCAGACACTTCCCAAACAGATAAGGTCCTTCACTGCCTGTGCCTTTTTTCCTGTGGTTCCACCGTGCCTGAAATGAAGGGCCTTCCTTCCAACTGCCCTCTTTCCTGCTTCCCCCACACACCAACTCTACCTCCCAGATCCAGCCGGAAAGACAATTCTGGGAAGACTTCCCCTGTTCCTCCTGGCAGCTGACACAGCTCCTCCATTAAGCGAGCTTTTGGTACATATGGCAGTAACTCTTCTATTGTTGGCTAAGAAGATGGACCCACTTTTATTCATCTTCATGTCCCCTAGTACAGGGAATACTTAGTAAGCACTCAATAAATAATTATGGACTTGATTGATTAACAAAAGGAAGACAATTGGAAAAGGCGCTGTTTTAAAAAGACTTGCCCTCACGTGCAGTTTTATTCTTTGGGCAAAGAGGATAGAATAATCCCAATGTTTTAAGGAGAGAGATTCCGAATGATGATAGCTTGTGTACATTAATGTGGACCTGGTACAAACAAAAGGGCTTGAATTAATTGTATGGTTTTATTGCACTTCCTTCTCACATTATGTGTTTTAGGGAAAAAAACTTTTAAATTAAAGTTTTTTAAATTTTCTAAATGGAACTAGTGTCTTAAAAGTGAGATAAGAAAAGATTTGTCAAAACTGTTTCATTTCTGTTTTCATGTTTTTAGTTTGTTGTGTCAGGCTAAATTCATTCCTCCAGTGATTATCCTCAATTTTTTCACCTTTAAATAGATAAGTCCCCATATGCCAAGGTTACAGGTTTGATCTTTGGTCAGGGAACATGCAAGAATCAATCAATGAATGCGTAAATAAGTGGAACAACAAGTCAATGTTTCTCTCTCTCCCTCTCCCTTCCTCTCTCTCTAAAATCAATAAATAAATTTAAGTTTCTTAAAGAGATAAATAATGATGTGAAAAGCACACACACACATACATGCAGACACACAGCTGTTGAAAGAGGGAAGAAGTGAAATCATTATAAAAATCCACTGCTCTGAGAATCTTGCTATATTTGGCTTCATATAGACAATTAGCACTGAAAATTATTGGATGTGGCAGTTCAGTTCCTTTAATTGCAGGTACTAGAAATAACAACCAACCAAAACAGAAAAAAAAAAAAAAGTCCTCCTCTCAGACTATTTTGCTCATAAACTGTGTTACTGCCTTGGAGGTCTGCATTCCATTTTACCCACCAGTCCTTAGTGATCCTATATACTCGTCTAGTGCTAGGGCATATCAACATCTTAAAGACATACATGACCAGAGTTTTAAGTTTATTTTTAAATTTTTATTCCAATTCTTACTTATCCATAGCCTTCACTAATTGACCTAGTTAGTATGTGCTTTATCTTTATTAACAAAATTGTAAGCATATGTCCTTCTCTACAAAACACAAATTCACTTGAAAATGCATAAGCACCCACACACTGATGTGTATGAAGAGGCAACAAAAAGGATAGGGAATTTGAATGTTAGAGTAATATTTTCTATTGGGACATATATAAGGAATTATTACTCATGGTATATGCTTAACTTTAAAAGAGGGTTTCTTTATTTTAAGTAAATACTGTAAAATCATTTCCCACTAATATGAATAATATACATCTAAATAAAAGAGAACAATAAAAAAATTAAGCCCATGAACATTTCCTTAAAATTTTTACCATAATTTAACCTTTCTGAATTACCTAATATTTTCAAAAGTAGAAACTGTCAGCCTTTTTAGGGATATTTTCTGAGGTTACTTGTTAGTAAATAGGCAAGGTATTTTGAATAATGTTACTTCCTACTAGGTATGGGTCACTTCCAGGTGGTTTGGGGGTATTTCTGAATTTTAAAAATGGTTTTTCTTTTGTGTTAGTGAACATCAAATGGTAAACCTCCACAAAGATCACAGAGGCCCCTGATTGAAAATTGATCAAAGAGAATTCACAATGTCTAGAAAGAAAGGTGCAAAGTAAATATTAACAAATTTTTCACCCCTGTAAAAACAGAAATATAGGCATGCAATAAGTATTAAGGGAGGCTCATAATCTTCCTAGGAAGTCAAGAGAAAAATAACCACAGGAATAGTTTAAGAGGTTACCACACATAAGAAGTGTACATCTGGAGATTTTGCTTCCAGGAACCATAGAATGCAAATGGTCCAGGGAGAAAATCAAAATTCTTTTACAAGATAGGATTTCCCTGGAGAAAAATAGTGTTGGTGTTCTTCAGCATTTATGCTTTTGCACCTTTACAAAAATATCTGCTGAGAGATTATTTATTTATTGAAACTGTAATTCAGGCTTGATATACAAAATGAATGTATTAATACCAATTCTTATTGTGGCTGGCCATACTTGAGTTAGAACTAGGCATTCATATTCACACTTATGGTTGTTGAAAAGGAAAAGGAATCTTTAATTACAATAATAAGGTATTCCATTTCAAACCTATATTTAAAATCCCAACTACAAGTCAAGTGGAATTGTGACCTCAGAAGGTAGACCCCCAATCAATGAAATCTCCAATAAGTTATTGAAGATTTGGGGAGAAACCATGGTGTTCTTGTCTTCCCATAGTAAGCACTGAATGTACTCCTGTTATGCAATTTACCAAACTTCACCTTATTCTTCCATCTCAGCACGCATTAATTACTTTGAGGGCACACGTGGCCCCATATACATGAGCAGATTTCCAGGAGCTAACAAACCACCCAGCACATGTTACATCCTTAAAAAATAGCTGTCAAGGGAATACACGGGCATCCTTTAGGGTGTGATGTACTGGCCGATGGATGAGAAGTGCTACGTTATATGTGTGCAGTCACACCAAGTTGGAAAAGTTTTCTTTCCTCTAGAAGCCTAGATTTTTATTACCAGTCTGCAAAATTAACAGAAATAGCTAATATTATTGTTGATACAATTTAAGCCATACATAAAATTGGCTTCAGTGATTCAGAGCATTACAGTAGCTCCTTATACACTACAAAGGTTGTGCATTTAATCTTTTCATCTGATTCCAAGATAATCTTGGAATATCCTCACACATTCTTTTTTAAAAAATATATAATTGCAGGTACAATTGAGTGATTTTTCTGGAACATATCTTTATACTCTCATCCAATGAATTTTTTAAAAAATATCTTCAAGATTGTATCTGAAAAAAAGAAATAAAGAAATACACATTTATGAATTTTACACTCTGCCCCCAAATGCTGTACTAGATGCTTTGTTTCATCAAAATAATCTTGTGAAGCAGCTATTATATCCCTATTTTAGGGGATAGGAAATTTATTTATGGGTAAGGAAGTCATTATTTATAACCTCTCAAGGAACAGACCATGATCTGGACTGGGTGCTGCCTGGAGCCCAGTTGTGCTCAAGCCTGAAATGTGGCCGTACTTGAAGGCCTCTGGAGCAGAGGAAAGAGACCCAGACACTGCCCAAGAAGTAACCACACGTCATAGCATCCACTGCAGTAAACGAATACAGTATTGTTGAGTGTATTCCCACGGGGTCTTTTAAATTAATTGGGACGGAACTAGAAAATGTTTAGTCTTGTGGGTGAAGTTGCTAGTGGAAAATAGGTAGTCAGTTATCTCTGAGGCCAAGTTGCCCTGTTTGGGTCATAGGAAAATGCTGGGGTATCCCCAGATCTCCCCACCATTCCCACACTCCCATCCTCCATCACACGCAGCCCTGCCCAGTCACTACTCATCACCCGATTGTCTTTTCTTCATAGCACTTAAATTGGATAACATTATAGTTTGTCTACCACAAATCCCACTAGGATTCAATGCTATTAGAAAGGGACATTGCGTATCTTGTTCATCTCAGGTGTCATCATAACCAGAACAGCATCTAGAATATAGGAGGTGCTTAATAATTATTTGTTGAATGACTGAATATACACGAAGCATTTAGATCCTCCAAAATCTGCTTACCTTACCCAGACCTAACAAGGTTCCAGAGAGTTCTGCTGTTAATGGCATTGCTTTGAGTAAAGTAGGTTATATATTCTCAGGGGAATCTGATTATAAACTAAATGTGCTTTTGGGCAAAGATAACACTAGCCAAGGGGTACCATTAACATTTTAATTAGTACCAATTGTCAGATGAGCAGGTTTTTATCTAATCAAAAACAAAGCTGTGAGGTATGGGGACAAGTTGGAGTAAGAGAGTGTGGCTCAGAGCAAGACCATGTGGCTCAGAGCAGGGACAGCGAAAGCGAGGGTCCCGAGGAGCCAGTTTCCTAGGACCTGCCTGTGAGGTGAGGATGTAGGAAGAACTAACTGGCTGACTTTGGTGTCTTTAAATTTTTGCCTCAGACTTGCCTATGTCCTCATTTCCTTTCCGTTCGTCTTTGCTTTCTCAGCACCTTTCATAGTCATCTCCACCACCCAAGAAAGGATAGTCTCTAGGTATTTTAGTTTCTTTTTCCAGAAAAAAAGATAATACATTAATTGTATAAAGCCATTTGAAATCTAAAACATTTTTCTAATCTCCACCTATAATCTTTTTATAGTTAAAGCTTAAGCTAATTCATTCTTTGTGCTATCTCTAATGGAAAGAAAATATCTGTTTAGCATTTAATTCATGGAATATCTCTTTCTATTTTCAGAGACCCTCAAATTCTGTACTCAACAGGCCAGCTGAAGAATAAAAAAAGTTCAGCTTTATTTGCTGAGGGTGAGAGAGAGTTCATTGCAAGGACTTCAGCCAGTGTTTATAAGCCAAATTTAGTCAAACCACTTTGTTTAGACACTTCACCTCAGTTCTCTCCAGTTAAAATATTTCAGATCTTTAAGCTTTTTCCTATGGGTCCCATTTCACAAACCTTTAATTAGCTTTGTGGTTCTTTCATAAAGTTGTCTCATTTCTTTTTTTTCTCCCTAATAATATGAAAACTTTCCAACCAGTAGATTTCTTTTCAGTCTCTGAATTCTAAACATGCATTTATGTCCTTGCAGAAGAAAATTGTGTATCTTTAAATAATTTATGATTTTTACCTATAATCTCTTATGCCAATCAGCTGATGTCAAAATTTGTGCCCTACATCAAGAATGTTCAAAATTCAGTTAAATAAGAAAAATTAAGTGAAAACAGAAAGAAAGATTTCCTACCATAAAATGCATAGTAGGAATAACTGTATGTGGTTAATTAAGGATAAAGAATTTGAAACTTTAAACATAAACAACCCATATAAAAGAAAATTTAAAAAATAAAAAATTTAAAAAAGAAAACATAACAACCCAATAGTCATCAAAAGTCTAGACTTGTACATTTTTATTAACCCTGTGTTAAAACACAGTTTTTAAAAAATTATCTTTGAGGGAGAATTTTGTGTGTAGAAAAGACTATTCAGAACTTTCTAAATTAAAGTTACAAATTCTAAACAGTAGTTTTGTATAAAGGTGTTAAATTCCATTTATAAATAATATTCTATGTTTGGTAAATATTTTCCATCATATTTAAGGGCCATCAATTAATATTTTCTCTCATTTACAGTTAAAGGAACTCCTTTGAACATCTTAAACTATATTTATAAATTTAAAATATTCATTTTCTTTTAATACTATAATATTTGATTTAACAAAGAAAACAGTCCTGGTACTGAATAGACTATAAATCCTTTTTTCTTTTTTATTGACTTTATTGGGGTGACACTGGTTAACAAAATTATACAGGTTTCAAGTGCACAATTCCACAGCACATCATCTGTACACTGTATTGTGTGTTCACCACCCAAGTCAAGTCTCCTTCCATTACCATTTATGGTTCCTGTACCTTCCTCCACCCAGGTTTACGGGTTTTTTTCTTTTTTGCTCATTGCCACACACCACCACCCAGTCCCCTAACCCCTCTCCCTCTGACAGCTGTCAGCCTGCTCTCTATCTATGAGTCTGTCTCTATTTTACTCATTAATTAATTTTGTTCATTAGATTCCACATAAGAGTGAAATCATATGGTATTTGTCTTTCTCTGACTAGCTTACTTCACATAGCATAATGTTCTCCAGGTCCATCCATGCTGTTGCAAAGGGTAAGATTTCCTTATTTTTATGGCTGAGTAGTATTCCATTATGATTCTGTACCACAGCCTTTTTATCCTCATCTACTGATGGACACTTGGGCTGCTTCCAAATCTCAGCTGTTGTAAATAATGTGGCAATGAACATGAAGATGCATATATTCTTTCAAATTTGTGTTTTGGGTTTCTTTGGATGTATTCCCAGAAGTGGAATTGCGGGGTCATAAGGCAGTTCCATTTTAATTTTTTGAGAAAACTCCATACTGCTTTCCACAGTGATTGCACCAGTCTGCATTCCCACCAACAGTGCACAAAGATTCCTTTCTTTCCACATCCTTACCAGCACTTGTTGTTTGTTAGTTTATTGATGATAGCCAATCTGACAGATGTGAGGTGACATTTCATTGTGGTTTTAATTTGCATTTCTCTGATGATTAGTGACATTGAGCATCTTTTCATATGTCTATTGACCATCTGCATGTCCTCTTTGGAGAAGTGTCTATTCAGGTCCTTTGTCCATTTTTAATTGGATTTTTTTGGCATTGAGTTTTGTAAGTTCTTTATAAATTTAGGATATTAGCCCCTTATCAGATATAAATCATAAATCTAATAAAAGAAACTTCTAAGTACAATGAACTTTAAGATCTCTTAACTATTCTAATATGTATATCAACTCGATAAGATTTCAAATTAAATCACGAGTCTAAATTCATTACATATTTCATGTTTTATTTATTTTTTAATATTTTCTTTTTTCTTTTTTTTTTAAGATTTTATTTATTTTTAGAGAGGGGGAAGGGAGGGAGAAAGAGAGGGAGAGAAACAGCAATGTATGGTTGCCTCTCACATGGCCCTCACTGGGGACCTGGCCTGCAACCCAGGCATGTGCCCTGACTGGGAATCAACTGGGACCCTTTGGTTCCCAGACCGCGCTCAATCCACTGAGCTACACCAGCCAGGGTTCATGTTTTAATTGTAACTAAAAACTGATATGTTAACTCGAATAGGCCAAATTCCAGGCACTGAAGTACCCAAATTACTAAGGATACACAGATTTCCTAACACAAAATATGTTAACATCATGAAAAACTTTCTAAATCATGGAGTTGAAAGATACTTAGCCACCAAGGAAGTCATCCTGTCATCTGTCACAGTTTGGGGGTTTACCTTCCCATGTGATTTTTACATTGCCTTTTCAGCATGCTAAGCTTCATGGGGACCACATGGTACAGGCTGGATAACACTGGATCCTTGTTGGTGATGCTGAAGTGGCATTCTGGCACAGAGACCTATTTAAAGCCTCTGTCAGAGAGTTCATCGTTTAAAACAAATGGTGGTCATGTAGCCACAGATCTTAGAGGTAAGTCATTTTATTACCTAATTTTCAAGTCACATTAGGACCTGTAACACTCACTCTTGAAATTTCCTTATGTGATTGGACTTTGTATTTCTTTGGCTTTTGAGATATTTAAATGTCTTTTTTGTCAAACTCTTGCAATCTTTTCATATACTTTTAATGTCTTAGAATCATTCAACTCTTATACAGATATTAAAATAATAATCCATTGAATTCCATCTATGTCTCATGGATTTGTCTGGTTATTTCATCATAAGTTCTGAGATCATCAAGGTGACACCTTATAAATCCCCTTCTAAAATGTATCCCAAGTAAATATTTATGGATGGACAAAAGAAGTCAACCACAAGGATTTCATCACAGTATTATTTTTAATAGAAACTGACCTAAATGTCAAACAAAGTCTTTTTCGTTTTTTAAAAATTCCTTAAGGGCAGAAACCAAAGTTTGTTCATTCTGTGTGTCTCTTTTCATTTAGAGAGAGACCTTATGCCTTCGCACACAGCAGGTGTTTAATAAATGCTTGTTAACTGAAGAGAAAACTAAATAGTCTCTTGAACACTTCTCTGCAGTTGTTGTGTCACTGGGAGTGGGGTTTGGGAGGACTTTGTATTCCCAAACATCTCCACGCGCCGTTCCTTAAAATGAATAATTCGTGTGTTCTAGGCCTTAGGTCAAGTACTGTACAAACTCACAGCTCTGCTCCTCTCTTTGTAACAGTAGGACGGGGCCCCTAAGACCGTCTTATATAAATCTCTAGATCTGCCACTCCTCTGTAAGATGCAGTTTTCAAAAGAGAAAAAGTAAAATAAAGTTTTAGATACTTTTGTCACATTTGTTCTTTGATGGGAACAGAGGATGTGGGAAAGAGAGTGGTAACAGCTGAGAGATGCATCTGCTTTGTTACCAATTAATTACACAAAATGCTTACATTTTCCAAATATTGTGCAATAAATGTAGAGGGTTTTTTTTGTAATAAAGTAAAGTAAAGTTTCAAATTATGCTGAAATAATACCATAATCTACTCTTAACTTTTTCTCACCAGTCATCCCAGAGCTGCGGCTGGTCAGTGGTAGGGGTACAGACACTATGGCGACTGCGTTGGAGGCTGGGGCTCTGCTGGGCAGAGTGGGATGCTATTGTCATTGGACACTTTGCCTGCACCACGCTGAGTGAACCTGGTAACTCAGAGACTGGAAAGGGGGGTCCAGGAAATATCCCAAAGCTTCAAATGCAGGCTGGTCAGGCTCCTGGGAGCTCTGGTCCCCCACTTGAAATAGAAATGCTCACGGGTTTGCAAATTCGGTATTTCATCCAAGTCTTCAAGTAAATAGTCAGGAAGTTCTGCTTTCCAAGGTGAGGCAGACAGGTAACCAGATAACAAGGTGGACTGTAAATGGGGTGTAGATCACGTTATTGTCAACACTGAATAAAGGGGTAAGATTTCCTGTGAATAAAAGGACAGAAAGATCAGCAGGCCGGAGGAGGAAGAGAGACAAGTGGGAGGAGTCACAGGACTTGACCATTGTCTGCAGTGGGTGGCACTGATGGGAGTCATTACATCCTTGGTGGTAATCCTGGAAGGCTTGCTGGAGGAGATACGGTTTCAGCTGCTGCTTGTCTCAAACACACGTATCATAGAAATTGATGCAATACCAAATTATACCACCTCCCTCCTAAAAAACTGTGATGTTTTGTAAGTAAATGAGAAAACAAGAAATACATTTCTGGTATCTCACTAGGAACCTCAACATAGGTGAATTAACAGCACCTTGGACAATCATCTTAGAATATGGTTGTGTGATAGTCTCCCAATCCAGTCCCACGGTTTACATGCTCCACTCCCATCTCCACCCCAAGAGTTCCCATCTCCGTCCCCACATTCTCTGTGCCCCTCCCTCCATTTTCCATTTGAAATTTAAGAATAGCCATAGCAAAGGCAAATGACACCCATGTTTTAATTCTGGCTCTGCTAGGCTCTCTGAACCTGTTGCATCACAGTTAAAAAAATAATAATGCACGCTTCCTAACAATGCTGTCAGAGTGAAATGAGATCATGTCTGGGAAAGGACCCAGCCTCGTTCTCAGCTTAATGTGTGATTGAAAGATACACCAGTATATTTTCCAAAACATGAAAATATGGCCAATAAGAAATGAATTTTGCTGTAGTTTGATTATTTTCCTACTTTAGTCTTGCAACAGGTCTCCCCTCAGCTCTCTTTCAATTCTGGATGGGAGAAATTTTAATCACGATCACCATATTCAATTAAATGTTAAGAAAAATGTACTCTACTATTGATCATGAAACTAAAGAGATTTTAGATTTACAGTCCTCCCCTGTGGCTTTAGCATGTAGGGGCTGTTGACATAAGAAACATCCAAACCTGTAGAGAATTTTTATGAGTTTATTTGAGCCAAATTAATTATATATGCTGGGGAGCAAGATCTCAAATGCTCCAGGAAATAACAGTTTTGCAGCTGCTTTTATGCATTTAAAATTAAGAGAGAAAGATTAGAGAAAGCAAGGCAAGGATTGGATTAAATGCTCCCTTACAGGTTAATACCCCCCTTTGAACACCCCCTGTGAAATACTGGCATTTCAAAAGTGTGTTAACCAAGATGCACAAGAACAATGGACAGTGTTTGCTTAAAACCTTTTACTAAAGAAGTTATAGGCCTGTCCCTGGCCTCCATGGCTCAGTTGGTTGGGCGTTGTCTCGCAAAGCAAAAGGTTGCTGATTCGATTCCCAGTCAGGGCACATGCCTAGGTTGCGGGTTTGGGGTGTGTACAAGAGGCAGATGGTCAATGTTTCTTTCTCACATCGATGTCTCTCGCCACCTTTTTCTCCCTCTCTTCCCGTCTCTCTAAAAATGAGTAAGTTTTTTTTAAAAAGGCAAGAAGAAGAAGTTATAGGCTTGGGGAGTGACTACCCACCATGATCTGCCCAATTAGGAATTTATGGTCAGATCACATTATGAGGTTACTTTTTATAGAACTTTTTTTGCCCGTAGGGCTTTGGGTCCTAAATAAGATTAAAGAAAGTGTTCTTCCTAAATCAAGCCTTTTCCCTTCAACCATTATCAATGGTCTTTTTTTTTCCACATTTTATTTTATTTTTTATATAATTAAATTTATAGATTATGCTGTTAGAGTTGTCCCAGTTTTACCCCCTTTGCCCCCCTCCACCCAGCACCCCCCACTCCCTCAGGCAATCCCCCCACCATTGTTCATGTCTATGGTCATGTGTCGAAGTGCTTTGGCTATTCTATTTCCTATACTGTACTTTACATCCCATGGCTATTCTATGACTACCTATTTGTACTTAATCCTCTCATCTCTTCACCCATTCCATCACATCCCCCTCCCACCTGGCAACCATCAAAATGCTCCTCGTATCTATGATTCTGTCTCTGTTCTTCTTCTTTGCTTAATTTTTTAGATTCAATTATTCGTTGATATGTATTTTTTGCCATTTTATTGTTCCTAGTTTTGATCTTCTTTTTCTTAAATAAGTCCCTTTAATATTTCACATAATAATGATTTGGTGACGATGAACTCCTTTAGTTTTTTTCATGTCTGGGAAGCTCTTTATCTGTCCTTTTATTCTAAATGATAGCTTGCTGGGTAGAGCAATCTAGGTTGTAGGTCCCTGCTTTTCATGACTTTGAATATTTCTTGCCAATTCCTTCTAGTCTGCAAAGTTTCTTTTGAGAAATTATCTGACGGTCTTATGGGAATTCCCCTATTGGTAACTAACTGCTTTTCTCTTGCTGCTTTTAAGATTCTCTCTTTGTCTTTAACTTTCAATGTACTGCTCACTCAGGTCCTACCTCTGCAAGGTCAAGGCCTTTCCTGACTGCTCTGGACGACCTAACCTTTCCATTATTGAGTACAACTGTCAGTACTTACTAGCTGTGAAACTCCAACAGAGACGTCACCATAAAAATAGTATTCATCATCTAAATCCCCACTTCTAGGGCACTTTATATTTGTCGAATTCTTGCAGCAACCCTGCAAGGTAGCTATAATTATCCTGATTTTACAAAGGAAGGCAATAGGCTCAAAGAGATTAGGTAACAATGGTAGGGTTTGGATTCAAAGCATGAGGTTTCCACTACCCCGATCTATCTTCCAAATATGCTTATTATTTATTCATTTTGTTTTTTTAAATTTGTGGGTTAATTAATTTGTGTGTCCCCTTCCATAAATTATTCATGGCCATGCCTCTGAACGAAGGACTTATATTACAATGCTGTTTAGTTGCATTTGTTTCCTCTTCACTTCTAAGTTACACTCAGTCACCGACTAAACAAAGCTAATGCTCTCCAGTTCTTCGATGCTGTCGTTGCATCCTTTCAGGACAAAGGTAGGAATGCTAAATACTCTCTATACACACTTATTAAACTAACTGAATTAATTGAAAAAAGGGAGACCATAACAAGAAACCACAAATCACTACTATCCCTCAAAATTTGAATCCAAGAACCTAAGTCAATATGCATTAATATTGACCGAACAAGTTTAGCTCAATGTCACCAGTTTTCCAAATGAAGGACTTGAGTTATTTGTTTTTCATGATGAGGTGAGCCAATGCAGGGCTAACTCAAATTCGTGCTTCTCAAATGTTTTTTAAAAAATAAATTTGAAAGTTGATATTTAGTTATAGCCAAACACATTTAAAAGGTGGCAATAACAGCCAATGTGTTTGTCACCCAGTTTTTAAAAATAGCTTACCTATGTGTTACTTGTTTAGACACTTAGATATTGCTAAATATGTTCTCTTACTAAAATGCTAACTGCCAAGGTTCAGCCCACAGGCATATTTTTATAGGCAAGTTACATATCTTTGAAAAATTGTCATAGAAATACACAATAACGCCTACATCCCTGAGGCCAAGATCCACAAGCAGCTTCTACAGGCCTGTGTGTCACAAGAGGCAGCAGCTTTTCCCAACTGAAAAGAACTCCTAAAAATCTCAAAGGAGATGAAAACATCTTTTTAAAAACATGAAGCATCAAACCATCAGTCTCATCAGAAGGGAAAACGGGCTAAAAATATATCCCATGTTCTTTCCAATTCTGTTTATTGTACTGATAAATTAAAATGTCCTGAATCACTTATTCATGCATATACCATAAATGTTTACTCATATTTATTCACAAGCAACAGGGCTAGAGGCTCGTGACAGTACTATGGCTTTGTCATTTGTGCTCATATGATTCAGTCCCTATGGACTTGGTTATTGTCAACAAAAATCCTGCCTGTGAATTAGAGCTGGGGCTCAGAGACATTGCGTCATCAGTCAAATATCAAACACATCGAGCATTTAGTGAGTGCACATGCAAGACATTGTGCTATGCACGGTGACCAGATTGAAAGTAAAAGATATTATTCTGTTAAAAATAAGAGTTAAATTGAATACGGGCATTATTACTATGTGCTTAATATGGTATAAACAGATCACTGATTTCTACAGACCTTTGAAAACAATTTTTTTAATCTGAGTTGAAAACAATTTTTCAGTCAATATTTTGAGATGATCAGCATTTGAAATTGCAAGGTTCTAGCTATTGCTTCTACTATCCCATGTATTGTTAGAGTGGCATTCACCCAAATACATTCTAGTTTGAACGGAGTGAAGCAAAGTTAACAGGTTTCCTTGGGGCCTTTACTGTGGGAATGATTCCCCCAACATACTCAACAATAGGTTTGGTGGAGGATTTTTTATATCACAGTTACTAACACCTAATGACACCTATGTTTATGTCCCTATTTGTTGTCTTGGGAGACTGGAAGTTCAAAGAAAACCGTGTGTGCGAATGTGTGTGTATGTTTTCTGTTTATTATTTAAAATAATTAAAGCAAGTATCTTGAATTATCAGAGTGATTACGTTATATATAGTGTCATGAGATTTCAGTGTCCTAATTTGCATTTCCTTTTATGATTGGGTTAACAGTAAGCCAAATGACTTTGTGCTAAGGTGCACAAAGATTTCCAAGTAATTTGAATAGAAAAAAAGGTAGGAAAATTGAATCATTATGTTAAGCATGGTGTATAGACTTGGACTCAAGAGAAACTGCTCTAGTTGAGAAAGCATTATCCAGAGCAGGAGTCTGTAGTGTTCATGGTGTTCCTCTGTGTATTCCAACTTATGACAATTTGTTAACGTTAGCATAGTTAAAACTGTAAAACTTTACAAAATTGTTTTAGTGATTATATTTTGCAGGGCATTATTAAAATTACTGACAAATAAATGATAATAAAACATTAAGAAGAAAAGCTAACTATGATGTTAATAACAGTGCATCAAAGGTTCGTGGTGGGAAAGCAAATGAATCTTGTAAACAAGTAGAATAAAACCCACAAACACACCTTTCCACTATTTAATTCAACATTGAAAATTTAATTTCTGTAAAACATTAACATCACATTAATATTGTGGATTTATATTATTTTAGTTTAATTTGGCTTTGATTTGTAAATTCATTTTGGTTTTATTGTCATTTGAGAGCCACAATAATTAGGAGTTTTGCCCTAATCTTATATTTTATATATTTTAAAATAATAATTTAATAAAATTAATTTAAGCCAACACTTGTGGCCTGCAAGTTTCTCCTTTCCCCTTTACTCAGTTTTGAAAAACAACATAGTGCAAAGAACCTTAAAATTGAAGTAAAACAGAATTGGGTTCAGACTCAACATTTAAATCTCTCGAAACTTCAATTTTCTCATCTGTGAAACTGTGGTCACACTCCACCTTTTTCAGAGTTGTTGGTCGAAGGTACCTAGCTCAGTGTGTGACACATAAAAGGAATTCAATAAGTAATAGTTGCTTTTTCAGTAGCAATCTGTCAAAATTTGTCACGATACTATTTTTTATAGTCAAAATTTGAAAGTTATATTTCCTACTAGACTATTTAAGATATTTGAATTGGGCAACAAAGGTTATCAATCCAATAATAAAAGAATAAGCCTATATGCACATTATTATTCTGTTTATAAAATAGTAATAATACATTTATATAATTTGACACTTATATATCACAAATACACATTTTGGTCAAGTGGTCAAGTGTTAATAGTTTGGGAGGCTGAAGGTTGTGCCACCAATTATATAATGAATTTCTGGGATGCAAGAATAATCTGAAGTGTGGTGTTATTTTTAAAAACTCTTTTATGATTACAATTTTATTATTAAAATTGAGATACATTTTCAAAGTTTGATATTATAGATCAAGAGCAATAATTTCTTAGCCCAGTCAGTTGTTAGAATGTCCTAGAACCTACATTTGTGTTATCAGGGAGATTCTCCTTTCAAGTGGCACATAAAATAACATCACACGCTTTTTGTGTGTGCAAAGCAGGAAAGGTTCTTCAGAACATGTTTTCTGGAAGGTATTTTGTACTGAGGATTCATAGCTTGGGTTAAGTCTGAAAAATCCTTTATCTTTATTTAATTATCAAGCTGTAACAATTATTTTAATACTTGTTAATATTTTTTATTTTTTGAACCTATGGATTCAAAACCGTAAGGAAGTATCTTATTAAAGCATTCTTACAAAATCTGTTGTTTTGAAATTTGAATAGTGAATACAAGGTATGTTTTGAGTACCTTATCTTTCTCTAAGATTATCTTCTTTACTGCATATACTTTATCTTCATTATAAATGTTATTGTAAGTATTTTAAGAGCTCCTTATCCCTGTGGGATTTATAGATGGTAACACTGAAATATTTTAATGCATCCTTATAAGGTATAAAGAAACCTTAAATAGAAAGAAATCCTATTTCTTGAAAAGTGGCCTATACAGAATTAAAGAATTAAGGCTTATTTTTGTTTAATGTTATAAATCCTAGTTCACAAAATGACTCTATTAAGATTAATATTACAGTGTAATGTTAACAATACCTGTCTTTACTTTTCTGTCTTGTATTATTACTTTTATGTTTTTGAACCTTGTTTGTGAAGCATTTGTTATTCTTTCTAAAGTTATCTAGCTAATGCTTCCTTTTACCTGCAATTAAAAATCCAAAAACTCAGAGAAACAAAAATATTTTCATAACTATTTTGGCTGCAAAATCTGTCTAATCTAACATGAGGTTTACTGGAAATATTCATACATTTTACTACACAGTAATGCGTTTCATTATCTTGTTTCTTTGTCCCCCGCTACCCCACCTGAGAGGAGTTGAAAAATATGGTCCCCACAGTGTATTACCTTCCTAAAATCTGAGTATTTCTGAATTCCAAGTGACATATGAGACAAGGGATTATGGACCTATATTTATAGGAATTGTCGATCTTTATTTGAAAGTTCTAAATAATTTAGGGGCATTTTTTGGTACATAAAATTAGTAAGTTTACAAATTAATTATTGAAGCATTTTACCCTCAAATCATCAAAATGCACTTATGCCTCAATTGACAATATTTGAACAAAGCACACAAGTAAACAGTGTTCTACATACTTTCTAGAATGCTTATATAATAAGCATTAAAATATAAATATATTATGTACAATGTGATATAAGTAACATATAAATATATAACACATAACCATTATAATCACTTATATTGAAAAGTGAGCATTCAGATATTAATGTGTTAATCGCAGTAACGTGTTGTGTTTGTGTTACTAAGAGTGTGTTATGGAGCAGACGTTCAGCTATTCTGCCCTTCAAAAGCCAGTGTTAAGTCTGAAACTGAAGCCAAGTAATAAATTTTGGCTAAACACTGGGGTTGAAGTTAGACTTCAGTGGATCCTAAATTATATATCTACATGTATTTTCAAATTGTTCTCAAAGAGCATTATCCCATTTATATTTTCCAGTAGTTAGGACCTATAAAATTAAATACAGACTGAACATTTGTAACAGTGGTAATTAGTTTTCCAAATCATATTATGGGACTCTCTTCTCAAGTACTTTTAAAGCATAAATTTATTGAAAAGCAAGTTTTTCTTTTTTTTTTTTAAACCGAGGGCAAAGATGAGACCATGTCTGGGGGAGGGGACAGAATATGTGTGGCTGAGAGTAGGGGTCCATCGCTAAGAGCACCCTACAGTATAGAGAACGTGGACACTGCATCCCTATGTCTACACTCAAATTTCAGCTCTACTTGCTTCTAGCTGAATGATCTCGGGAAAGTTATTTCCCATCCACTCGATGTCTTCGTTTATAAAACTGAGGCCACAGCCACTACCTTTGAAGGTTGCTGATAATATTAATCAAGTTAATTTTTGTAAATGTATAACATAGAGCTTATCACCTAGGAAATAGTAAAAAAAAAAATGCACCACCCCTTGCTTAGGGGAAAAAGTTGTGAAGAGGTAAAATGTAAGATATAATTAAACCTCTGCCTTTACTAAGCAAACTGAGTAAGTGGTGCTGCTTCTGCCTCATGCATGTTCCTATGCTTATCCACATAATGGAATTCTCTGTGGGCCAAAAATGTCTGAGATCCTTGGATGAAAAGTGTTACAGGGGAAAGTGATATACTGATCAGTTCTTTCAGTCAGGTTGCAAATGTGCCGCCCCGGAAGTCTCCTTTGCACCATCCCCTGCTCCATCCTTCTCACACTTTTCTCCTGAGTTTCCAGCTAAGATGGTTGTTGCACTCAGCTCTTTTCCTTACAGAGCTGTGAGGATTAAACCAGTGCAGCTATGTACCAACCCTTTCTCTACGACCAGGAAAATCCCAGAAATTTCTCCAGAAATATGGAAGTGGGGGAGCACTTACCCAGGTGGTGGGCTGGAATTCATCACGTTCCACACAAATTTCGGTATTGTCCCTTTAAAGTTCAGTCCCTGGCCTACAGTTTGGGAGAACTGGGGATGCTTCTATTACTGTTATCATCAAAAGCCATGCTAGTGTTACTTACACTATACAAAGATGTTCTTTTCTGTCTTGAAATAGGGTAAATCAAGAGCGAGGGACAATTATTAACAATAAAAATATGCCCCTCATCTTTCTAGGATAATGCTTAGAAAATGTAATGGTCATCTAAGAAAAGGATGCACCAAAAGCCTCATTTTGGGTTCTTTATTTCAGTATTTTTATGATAAGAGTTGTTATTATATCTTATTTATTTACTCATTTATCATTTTGCTACAGTTGTATCCTCTTTTGGAATTTTTACTTTTTTTCATGAAATGTTAAATACATTTCATAATAGCCAGGAGGAAATGAGAACCCTTTAAAGAGTGGGAAACTTTCTGTATCTCATGCATGATGCCAGCAAAAATAGCCAACCACAAGCCAATAAAGGGAAGGCGAGGGAAACACAGTGTCTGCCAGGGGTCATTCAACAATATGGCAGGAAAGAGGGAAAGAGGAGGGCCTGGGTTATTCACGCTTCTTGTGCCCCTTAGAGGCCCCTGGACCCCTTCAACCAGATCAGTACTTGCTCCCACCTACTTTATTGAGAGAACAGAGAGGAGGCAACGTGGGCTTCCTTCACTATGCTGCCCTTCTCCAGGAATGTCCTTGGATCTCTGAAGAGAAAGGGACTGGCTTCTTGTCCGGATAAGACTCCAAGTCCCTGCATGACCTCATCTTTCCCAGTCTTCACTATGTTCTCCATCAGTCATCCTTCCGTAAAGTTTCAGTCACCATCCCCATCTCAATAGCCCATCTATTTTCTTCCTTTATTATCAAGCTGTCACTTTTAAACCCAGTTCTGCTCCGTTAACTCTCCTAAAACAGTTCTGCTGAAGGTCTCCAGTAGCCTTCCTACATACAACTAACTCTATTGGCCTTTTCTCTGTTCTCATGCTCTTTGATCTCACCAGCGTCTGACTCTGTGGACCATCTACCCCCTTCAAAATTCTTCTGCAATCTTGTCTCCTCTCTCAGACCTCTGACCACACTACCCTTCACAGACTTTTTTTTCCTCTTCTACTCATGAAATGAGGTACTACTTAGGGTCTTTCTAGACCCTCTTTTTATCTCACACTCTGCATGATTTTTTTTTTTTTGAGAGCATACCTCAACTCTCAGCATTTTGCAAGTGATTCCAAAACCTCTGTTTACAATTCTGACTTCTATCCTAATTCAGCACCTGAATTTCAAATTGCCTGCTACATGCCTCCAAATCCTAAAATTATTTAAAATTTAAAATTCAAGCAAAAGGAATCACCTCATCTCTCAAACTTTTCCCTCTGGATTACTGCATTTCCAACCTTCAAAACATCTTGGGAGCACGTTTAGCTTTTCCTTTCTCTCATTCCCTACATGAACTTAATCAGTGAAAAAACACCAGACTTTGGAACCAGACTGACTACTGTCGAATCCTTGTTCTGGCTTCTTTCTAGAACTATGGTTTCAGGCAAATTGCTTAACTCCCTGAGTTTCTTCATCTGAATTATTCAAGTACCCATATTTACCTAGCCTAGATATTATGCCAATTAAATGAGATAATGCTTACAAAGCACCATGTACATGCCTGACATATGAGAAACATGCAAAACATGCAAATAATATTTCTACATTTTACCTTCTTTAGTTTTGCTTCCAGATAATCTATACTGCTGTAGCTTTTTCTCTCTCCATGTTGCTGACTTTGTCACTACCTGAGTTTCATGCCTCATTATCACTTGCCTAGATCATTGCAACTTTTGGAAAAAAAATATTTTCTTACCTGCACCATCTCACAGACTCCTGTCCATCCTACTACTAGAATTCTTCTGGAGCATTGACACAATCCTGTGATGCCAGGCTCCTCACCTTTGTATTCAAGTTACTCCAGATCCTGGTCTTTTTACCCTTTGAAAGCCACTACTATATATGCAATCCCTTGAGCCCAGTGCATTAGACAGACTGGACTCTTAAAGAGACATTCTTTACTTTCCCACCTTCTTACCTTTGCTCATTCAATGCTCTTGGCAAGCTAGTGGTGTCCTAGGATCTGTTTAGGCAATGTGGCCATTGAGCCTATTAGCTGCAGTTTAGTGAAACAGTACTGAGAGGCAACTATAAGGAGGTAACTTTTATTTAACACAGAAATTATGTGCCAGGAACATTTCCAACTGTTTTGGAAGTATTAACTCAGCCTTTATAACAATGCTTTGAGTTTGGTATTATTATAATGCTAATTCAAAAGCTTAGGAAACTGAGGCACATACAAAAAAGTTGTGGCATATGCCCAAGATCATCACAGAAGCTAATAAATAGCAAAACCACACTTCAGATACAGATGGCCTAGATAATTTAGAGTCTGTGCTTTCACCCCGGCCAGTAGCTCAGTTGGTTAGAGTGTCGTCCCATATGCCAAGGTTGCAGGTTCAATCCCTGGTCAGGGCACATACAAGAATCAGCCAACGGATGCATAAATAAGTGGAACAACAAATCAATATAATTTCCCCCCCTCTTTCTCCCCCTTCCTCTTTCTCTCTAAAAATCAATGATTTTTTTTTTTTAAACTGCTTTCTCCTAAAGATTTGCAGAGGCAGTGCCAAGGTAAGCAGTTCTAACTGAGGTTACCAGACCCAGTCAAGCTGGACACCAATAGGCAGGACCAGGATGTAAAGCCATATGGGTCAAGAGTGAGACACATTGATGTGTGAAGAGTTTCAAGGCTGACAACTGTAAGAAGAACGGACAGGGATTACATGAACAAAGTTCAGGGGCTCATGACCGCTTTTACTCTAGTGCCTGTGAATTCTGGCCCAGTTGGAAGCGATTCAGGGATCTGATACAGGCAAGTCAGCCTTGTTAACAGTCTCTTGTTCCTGTCCCTCGTGAGAGATGAGCCTCCATAGAGGAGAAATCATGTGCTCCTCCCTTGTAGCCTCCATAGCTAACACAGCACCTTCATTTAGTCAACAAATATCATCAAGTGCCCGTATGTAGCAGGGAGTGTAGGGCTTAGGGGCATTTTATAGTCCCTTCCCTCAGAGTTGCTTTAGTGCTTCTTCCCTGATTTGATCTGTAAATTGTATTTGTTCAAGAAGTCTGATTGCCAGGCATTTTCTCCACTGTCTGCAGAAGCTATACAAATCACCTGAAAACCACAGGGCTGTCTGGAAGTGAATTAGGGCCGAGATTCAAAGAGATGACTCTAGGGAGTTTTAGTTAGAACTGCAAATGCATGACAGAGATTCCTTGCCATTTGACGAATCAAACTTGATCCCAATAAATAAAATTGCTACACTTGGCTTGATGACAAGTGTTGTGCCTTCCTTTTCTGTATCCTCCATGGCGTCTTGCATAGAGTCTAAATATAGCAGGCTTGCTATGTATGCTTGATGATAAGGAATGCTAGTGAAATTTTCATATCTGAACACTTTCTCCTTTGGCCTTTGAAGTTTAAAGTTGTTTCCCTCGGGGGAACATCGGCTGTTAAAACACAGAAGAGTCTGGGCTAAATGTCACAAGTCTCCCACTCTAGAACTTAACAGCAAAACAAATTTAAAAATTTGAGATAAAAGTCTATTTTAGAAGCTCGCAAAGTAAAAATCACTCTCTTCATTACTGACCATCAACCTGGACACTCAATGTTTTGCTTCCACTTGGGATAAAAACGAGGTTTTTATTGCCTTTTTCCCTACATCATGTAATTTTGAAATGACTGCATTCACTCTCTGACCTTCAGGTGGAAAGATTTAAAAACTTTACCCTGAGCAGATGAGAGTTTGTCCTGTTACAGATACCCTTAGAGCAGATTGCACAACTGTCGCCAGTAGCCTATCGTCTGTAGTGTTTAATAGCTAGAGTCTGATGTCTAATCTAATCTTTTCTTTGACATTTCTTTCTCTTCCTCTCTTCAGTGGACCTTGAGAATGACTGACATGTAACTGTGTAATTACTTCATGAAGCCATTTCTCTTTTTCAAGAAGGCACATAAAAAATCAGGAAATGGAGTTACTGAGTTGCCTTCCTGGGTATTAAGGTCCTTACACAAATATAGAAAAAATTAATTGGGTATATGGTGTAATGGAACTTGGAATACAAATATTTGATATTGAGTCCCAGTTCTAACTGTCACTAGCTATGTAGCTTTAAAGGAATATAATAGTATCTTTATGAGATTAAATTTCTTTATGTGTAAAATGGGATCAAGATAACCCAACAGAGTGATATTCTACACGCTGTGAAATACTTTGCATGAAGCAAGACTCTTGGTGTCCCAGGTACAAACCCCCGAGTCCTTTTCCATTTCTACGTCAGCTTTATGGATGAGACTGTGGTTTATATTACATTAAGGTCTAAAACCATGTTTCTTTTGGGATGGAAGCATGTCCATTTAGCCATCATTCAATATTACTCAATTATCACAGAAAAATAGGAAATTATACTTGTGTGCCTACCTTCTTTGTGAGGTTGTAAGTGCTTCAGGGCAGGGGTGCTGCCTCATTATTCTCTATAACCTCCGTGGCCTGCACAACACACAGCATGGGTACTTAGCAACTATTTACGGGATTCGAAAGTCGCCCGACTGAATTATTTATACTTTAAATGTTAGCTAGTTACCTAAAGGGAGACTTGATGTGCCACTAATTACTATTAACTCCTTCTCATCTTCAAGTGTATAGAAAAATATTTTCCTTCTTGTCATCCACATATACCAGCATACAGATCCTTAATTTAGCAACAAATCAGACCCAAATTTAGTAATCTAGCATATCCTAAATCTCACAAGCTCATCTTTGCTCTAAAATTGTATATTTATCCTAAAGAGACAAAAAAAATCAATGATTCACGAATCACTAATTATTAGACAAAGAAGCAAGTAAGATATTTAAAAAGAGACATGGCTGAGGAAGCAAAGAACATTTAAATGGCAAATATTTCACTCCAGGGACTTGGCTAAAGCACTTGAAAATCTTGGGGCCAATTATGTGAACTCTGGAGACCGTCGGGAGGGTAGTTAGCAGCTATGTGGGTGCTGGAAAAGAATATGTCTTTTCTTTACACAAGCTTCCAGAACTAGTTCTCATGAATGCCTAAAATGTTTGGTGTGGGGTTTTATAAAATTGTGTCAGAAGGTTTTTTTTCCTCTTTACTTTAAGAGAAACTATTGTCCTCTTGAGCCTCTTTTCAAAAACGATTTGTTTCGTACTTGTGTATGTTGTTGGATATTTGTAGCAACTTCGTAAATTCTTTTAAGTTTTTAAGTTTAGCTGTGTAATTTTAATCTTTTCCATTTAAAATTAAAATTCACCAAAAGGGATATAAATGAGAATCCTTTAGTTTTTCCTGTTCGTTTTTGTTGACTTTCCATGGTCTGGGAGAGGGAGTGCAGAAAGACTTTCTCGCCAATAGATCCTTGGAATTGGGCATCATTCGTATTTAGCCTGGATGGGCTGATGGTCAAAGGACCTGGGACAATACCAGAACCCACCAACTAGGTAATGGTTCGAGGATGGGCGCAGCCTACGCATGGCTCTTGGGCTACACAAAACCATCCACACCCAACTGTAGAAATGTCTGATCCGTCTCAGGGCTCTTTGCTACTCTTAATGAATGCAGCTTTACCATTCCTCACAGTACAGTCCTCCAGGCCCTGGATAAGAAAGCGTCCGTTCATCCCAGGTACAGAGATTACTGACATAGTATGTGATTTCAGTGACAGGTGTTGTGCAAAGGAAAGATACATCCTAAGGATTACTCGTTACAGAAGATAGAACCCTGCGATTAAAGCTCGTCCGCCAGAATCTTCAGCCTTTTTTAGAAGTTCTAGATGCCACTGTTACACTTAGTGCAAATCAGGGATATGAAGTCAGAGTTAAACCAAGTGAGTGGAAATTAGTTTGGAATCTACACCTCACTTTTGAAAAGATGTCATATTAAATTTATTGACTCTCCTAGTAGGAGAAACAATACAAAAAACCTTCTGTCAAAGTATTTGTTGTAGCAACTTTATAATTTGCTCTGGGAATTATCTTCTCAGCATGGATTGATTGAAGTTACATCAATAATTAAAATAATTAGTTGTTTAAATAATTAATATAATTATATTAATAAATATACTAAACATTAACACGATAATAACTAAAATAATTAAAATCAATGCTAATAACAATGGATTATAACCCATCCATGAGCCTGTACTGACTGACATACATACATACAAGGGGAGACTCCACAAAAAAACAGATTATCTTCTGGGGGGTGGGGCCTCTTATGTAGTATAGGCTTCCCCCACTGAGTGAGTGTTCTGGGAACCCATCTGTATCAGTGTACCAGCTGATGTTGTGAGAGGCTACATTCAGCTTCAGTGAATTTTTCTTAGGACTCTTCCAATGCATTTGCCCATTTTATGACCAGTGATTTATGTGCACACCTGTCCACACCTCACTGAGTGTTCAGCAGTTTTTGACCAAAAACAGCATGATCCCCACGCCCCACCCTCCCTATTCACCTGATCTCACCCCAAGTGACTTTTTGTTTCCCCAGTGAAAAAAGTCCTCAAAAGGAAATGTTTTGCCAATGTGGAAGAGGTGAAACAAAAAACAGTGGAAGCGCTAAAAGGCATCAAAATCAACAGATTCAAAACCTGTTTTGAGTAGTGGGAAAACGTCTCAATAGGCGTGTTAAATCAAATGGAGAGTACTTTGAAGATGATTGAAGTTTAAATATGTAAGAACAGATACACAATGTTTTCTAAATAAATTTCAAGGTTTTTTTGGGTCCCCCCCTTGTACATGCATGAAAGCTTTATCTTACAGTGGAAAGCCAACTAATTAAATGGGAAATTTAATAATTAAATGGGGAATAATTGATGTTTGAGAATAGGAAATACACAATGAAGTATTTAGGAGGAAAGGGGCATAATGCTTCCAATTTACACTTACATCTTTCAGAAAAAAAATATATGCAGCATAGATAGAATGATAAAGCAAATAGGGCAATATGTTAAAAAAATTGATGAGTCTGAGTAAAGGGTATGTGGGAAATTCGTGTGCTATTGCAACTTTTGCAACTTTAAAATTATGTGTAAAAATAAGAAGTTATAAAATATAGTGTTTGGGTTGTGCTAGAGTTGATTTGTATCAGTCAACTGCTCCTAGTGAGCAAGCAGAGGTGCAACTGGAGTTTTAGAACTGTTTAGGGGAAGTTGCCAGAGCATTTACAAGAACTCTGGATGCTTCTCCAATCTGACTGAATTCAGCACAAGTGGTATCGTAGGTAGCTGTACTTCCCTATGGAAAGTTGGGAGGCCTATATTCGGCTGGGAACATGTTGGACTACTGCTTTATGTATGTATCCTTCTCCATAGCTTTCCACATCCTTTATTAATTAAAAAAACTTAAAAAGTGAGTGTATTAGCTCAGCATATTCACTCTCCACAAAGTTAAATTTCTTATTGTGTGGTATTTTGCCTGGCCTTGGGTGTGTAAGACAGAAATGAGACCGGAGGAAGTGCGGGAACATTGATGAGCTGCGGAAAGGCTGTGCGCGTGTCAAAGCCGTAAATATCTGCAAAATACCCCCTCTCCCCCTCCAGCTGAGGGCACGAAGGGGCAACTGAGTGCTTTATGGACTTTTCTTACCCCTAAGTACCATCCCCTGTTCCTTCATACATTTAAAGCTTTGTACCACCTTAAGCATTAAGGAAAGAACAGTGGCTAAAATTAATTAAAATAATTTTGCATAAAAAATAAACATTAGCATTGTGTAATGCAAATAACACATAATTTGGTGTCAAAATACCTAGATTCAAGTTTGTCAAACTACCCCATTTCTCTGTGAGTCTATTGCTGCATTTATAAAAGTACATAGCTTTATGTTTTTGAAGGTAGGCCAAGAGTTTTTATACGACAAGCAAAACAAACAAAAAATAAACATAAAGGAAAAAATCGATAATTTGAACCATATTAGATTAAGGATTGTTCATCAGAAGGCAGCATGAAGTAGGTGAGAATCAAGCCATATGCCAGAAAAAAATCTCTGTAATATAGGGTAAATAATCAACAAAGGACATAATCGAAATATATAAAGAGCTCTTGCCAATCGATGAGAAAAAGACAGATAACCCAACAGAAAAATAGGCAAGGGATTTCAACAGATACTTCCAAAAAAAAGATATCCAAATGGCCAATGTACACATGAAAAGGTTCTTAATCCCATTGGTAGTAATCAAGAAAATGGAAATTAAAGGGAGAGCGTACTCCACAGCCACCAGAAAGGATAAAATTAAAGACCAACAATAGCAATGTGCCGGCAAGCAGCCAGACCGAGAACTCCCATATGCTGTGGACGGGGCTGTAAATTGCCATAACCAAATGAAAACAGTTTGGTAGCATGTAGTTAGTGCATGTTCTGTGACTCAGTAATTTCACTGCCAGACATACCCACCCTAACTTGTGCACGTGTGCACTCCAGGACACGTGCGGGAGAAAGGTCACAAGGTCACATTGTTTGCATTAACGAAAACCTGGAAACAGTCCAAATTTCCATCAATAATTAATGGATAAATAAACTCTGTCATATTCATTCAATGTAAATAGTCCATTGCAATGAAAATTAAGGAACTGTAGCGGAAACATTTCTAAGTCTCAAAAACACTGTCTTGAGTGAAAGAATGCAGGCACAAAAGAATAGACAGAGTACATTTCTATTCAAATCATGTTAAACAAACACACCGAAATTACAGTGTTCAGCGGTGCATATGGGCGTGGGAAACTGTAAAGAAAAACGAAGAAGTGATGGTCATTAAAGTGCTTACCTCTGGGGTAGCAGCTGCGGTGTAGTTGGGGAGGACTTGAGGGCCTTTGAGATCTGACGATGGTTCTTGGCTTGGAGGTGTTTGCACAGGTGACTATGTTAATTCCATGAGAAGTATGTGTTGTGTGTACTTTACTACATGTGTGTTACATTTTTTAATAAAGAGGTTAAATTGTAAGGACTTAATTCCATCAGCCCTACCTATATCCAATGTCTACCATGAATCAAATAAGGATTGTAAAGGCATTTTAAAACTATAATGTACCATATGTTTATGCTATTGCTATTTCTATTAATAATACTAGGCAAATAAAACCAAAGAGCTGTTCTTAACCATGACAATCCTAGAGTACTATATCCTCAATTGAGAAATCACATTTCTAAGGGTATAAGGGCGACTAGCCCAAAGCTCTGTTAAAATAAATTTGTCCTCTCTACGCCAACTCAACATCAAAAGTGAAAACAGATGACTTAATAATTTCCTTTTCTTTTTAAATATAACTAGTAATACTCATTGATATGAGCTTGGGGTTAAATAGGAGAGGATTAAGTCATAAAACTCAAGGTAAGAATTGAAAACCAAAAAGAAAAATTCTTATTGAAGACCCAAAAGCATAATTTAAATTATTATATTTCTTCTTGCTTCTTGTGTATAGCTGATGTTTATTTTAAGTAGCTACTGTTTATTATTATTCATAACACCTATAAGATTAATAATAATAAATAGTAACTGTATATACTGAATTTTGGAGAATATTTTATTTCATATTACTCTCTCTGTGAGCTTAGTAAGGATCTTTTCTTCAGTTCTCTGCACTGGTACAAGTCTAGAATCTGCTACCTATTACTATTAATGAATTATTAATAAATTACTTTCATACTGCTCTTCTCTCTTCCGTACATAAAGGCAGGAATTTATATGAGAGAAATCACTTGTATGTCTCCTTGGGGTTTTCTACTATAAGCCGAGGACTCATCCTCAACTTCCCCCTTTCTCCCTCCTGATTGTGAAAATTCCCTAGGTTCTGTATATTCTTCCTTCTCATTGGAATGGTTTTAGTACAGACTCACCATTCCCTCGTAATAGCTATTGACCTCCTAACAGGCTCTTCTGCTTCTAATCTCTCTCCACTACTTCATTCTTCACATGAAACACTTTCCAAAACACATGATTGGATCAGGTCAGTCCCTCTCCTTGAAATTTTGATGGCTTATTCCAGCCTTTAGGCTTTTCTCCTGCCAGCAGTCCCTCTCCACCATGTCTCTGTGGACACCAGAGGCACCGTATGCTGCAAATACACTGAATCTTCCACCTCATGCTTCCAGCAACCTCCACCTCAGCTCTCCTGTGTATGTGTAAGCTTCCCATTTCTTTCCACCGGCACACAGTGGGCATCTCAATAGGTGTTCATTGACAGTAAAACCGTGAGACCCTCATGGAGATATATCTGCCTCCCCCACGCACTTGATTACTGTTTGCTTTGGGCTCCCAAAGCAACTTGTTCATATCTTGATTATTGTTTTGTAACTCTTTATTCTTCAACAACAGCAGCCCTGTTTTATTGATCTTTGTATCTGAATAGTACCTACTCTATATCAGTGCTCAATAAAAGGCAACTCTTCATATTATTTTTCTAATCTTTATGAACCATAAAAAGAACTGTAGCGAATGAAGGAGGAAACTCCTCAAGGGACCCGGCGACGGTTGCTGCTAGAGGAAAACTGAGCCTTTCATTTCAGTCATCCAACGGCACAGAGGTTCGGTAAATAGCAACGGGACGTTTCCTCTGTGCCAGACACTGTGCGAGGTACTGGGTCCCAGGGAACCATAATCCCGTTTGCGTTGTTCTCTATACCTGGGGGAATAATAGAGCTACTAGGACTGGGTCTGAAAAAAGAATTTTCCCATTTGCCTCACTCATAAGACATGCCTGGAATATCCCATATAAAAAGGATCAGCTTCTCTTTCTTTCTTTTTAAATCTTAGCTGTAAAATAGCCCCTTTCATCATAAATGCTCACAAAAGCATTTCTCATCTTCTCTGTCACTTGACCTGAGCTTTTCAAAGTATCCCCTGAAGAATCTGATTTGAAAAAAGAAGTGGTCAGTTGTGATGATGTGAAATTGATCCTCAGTCACATGTTCTGCTTACTCAGACAGCAACATTAACCACCGACCTAGTAAGCGGCGCTGATTGTGTTTGCGAGCCCACCATGTGACCCGGTGCTAGCTTGGCCCATCTGAATGAAATCCTTCAGATTTACAGACCTTGTAGCAAGTAAATAATCACAGACCATCAAGGAAGCCTTACTTTTCACAGTCAGTTCTAAGGGTGATCTATATAAGATATAATGCAAAGATATTCCTTTGTTTAAATTTTTTTCTTTCTAATGTGAACAATTCCATCTATGTTTCGCTCTAATAAAAAGACTTTAAGGTTTAAGGTTAATTATTAAACACATTAAATTCTCATCTCCCAGACCAGGTTGAAAATGAATGTCTCACATCTTGGTTAATTATATTCCTATGCATATCATTCAGATATAATCAGCTTTCTAAGACTTAGAGTGGATAAAAATCACCTAACAGAATAAGTATATTGATATAATTTAGGCTAGCCTCAGAAAGAATGAGTTCATAGCTAACTTCAGATTTTCCCCCACATTTCCTGAACTTCTCATTTTGTCACATTTCTTACATTTTAACCAATCCAAGTTTTATTTCCCTCAACAAGGTCTGCGTTGAAAATATGGATGCTCCGAGGGTCCAGTCATGCTCACCTTAGGATCATTCAGTATCAGATTAGTTTTTTCCCCGAAAACATATTAGTAAAAATTAGTGTCAGATAGATTTCTCCCTAGAATATAGCTAAAATAAAGGAAGTCAATCCTGGGAGCTTTAATGAATAATGAGCTAAAAGAAGTAGTGATGTAGAGGGAAGAATGCCGTATACAGTAGATTAGGTGGTTTCTAGTGAGGGACTTTTTGGTACCAAAGGAAAACGTGAGACCATCCATACTTAGAGGAAAGGTTATGAGTTAAGTTGCTTTTAGCAGCAAGTAGCAAGAAACTTTGGTTAAAATTAGCTTATACAGAAGTTTTGCAGGCTACCAGCAGGTAGAGTTGAGCTTCAGTTTTCTGTCATGTCTTGCCTTTGCCTTTCTCTACATGTTCTCTTCATCTTCAGCCTAGTAGAAAGAAGGGTGTAGCAATTCCAGGGGCCAACCCCAGATATCACACAACAACAGCCAGAGGAAGATGGCACTGTCTCTTCCTGAGTGTCGCTGTAGGCTTGCTCAGCCTTTCCCGGAAGTCCCCAGGTGAACTTCGCCATTATGTCACATTGGTGGGAATTATGTCGCAAAAAAAAATTATGCATAAATCAGCCTCTGGACAGGGAAGGAGAATGCTATCATTGTCTTAGATCAATTAGAATTTAGCCCGTGGAGCTAGAGGTAGGGACAATATCCCCTGAAACACCCAGGTCCATGGAGGAGGAGGGATACCCAAACAGAAAGGGAAGTTGTGTTAGGACAGATAAACCAAGGATGCATGATTCTCTGAAGTGCAAGAGAAAGGGGAAAATTCAAGGGGAAGGCTCCAAATACAAAGTTCACGAGTTTAAACTTGCCTGGAGCTCAACTCTGTTTTTAAACTTATCTTTAATTAATATTCATTACCATGGTATACCAGTCACAGAAACACCTGTCAGTGGAGATTTTCAATGTACCAAGTTCCTGTTAATAGAAACAGTCTGTTAATAGAATTGTTAAACTTACTAACTGGGATATCATGCTTCCTTTTCCTTACCAAAGTTAAACAATTAATTTTTGCAATAATTGTTTCACAGGCAAAACATGTATCCTATAGTTTATTGAAAAGTTAATTTGATATATGCATGGGTATCTAATGTTTTGTGATTTGGTGCTAAGAGGGGAGTATAGGTTGTTTAGTTTAATATTTGGCTGCACAGTCATTAGGTGCATTTTCTAGTATTCTGATATCATGATTGCCATTTACTGATTTATTAGCTATATATTTTATGCCAGGCCATAGGCAAAACTCTAAGAATACAAAGTTTGGCAAAAACAGAAAGAGTTTTCATGAACAAATTGATGTTTTACTCAGTAAACTTAGAAGGTTTAAGCTCTTGAGGGATATCCATATTTTAAAAATCATCCAAGTGAAAACAGATCTTGTGAGAACTAATAAGAAAGGAAGGAAGGAAGGAAGGAAGGAAGGAAGGAAGGAAGGAAGGAAGGAAGGAAGGAAGGAAGGAAGGAAAGAGAAAGAAAGAAAGAAAGGAAGGAAGGAAGGAAGGAAGGAAGGAAGGAAGGAAGAAAGAAATGAATCAGCCAGATTTTCTTCAGAGGGAGAAATGGTCTGGTACCTAACTAATATTGTTTTAAGAATTATTTTTTTAAAAAGCTTCTTGTGGAGGCAAGTTTCCATTTTAGAGGAAGCTGTTGGGAAATATAAGGTTCACTCAGTCCCTGTTGCCTTATCTCCATAGATGGTAAACATTTAATGTGCCCAAACTGATGATATCATCTACATTACACCTTTGCAAATAGTTATCTTATTATCAAATGTGTATAGAAAAATTGAAGGAGGAAACTCACAGAATATAGCAAATATATGTCTGTCCAGCTAATGAAGCGTGAAGCATACATTTTAAAAATTACATTTGTTTCATAAAATATAGGAATTTTTGAGTGTCAAGACTTTGAAGTCAGGGACTGTACTTTATAATTAGATAATTTATGCAACTCCCTAGTGTTTACTACACTATATATCCCACATTTGCTTGAATATTTTATACTGAGAAAAATAAAGAGAACTTTTTTCATTGTCCATTTGTAAAAGTCACATATGAAATCTTCTCCTTGCCTTGCTTCTTTGGGGGAAAATGTAAAGGAAGGCCCTAAGGATAGAAACAAAAATAGAACTTTGAAACTACTGTCTATTAGAAATGCACTCAAATAGCAATTTCTATTTATGTGCAAAAATCTCAAAGTTGCTTGGCATTAAAGCAGGAAAAATTATGTAAACTAACAGGAAATATAAGTGCATCCTTTATATCTGACTCAGTTCAATCCACCTTGATTAAATAAATACATTGCAAAAGCCCAGATGAAAGTTAATGAGGGCATGACTAAAGATACTAGCAACGAAAATAGATGGTTGCACAACAGTGCTTCATGGGATAAAATACAAACTCCTTTGTATGGCCTGGAACTTCCTTCACGATCATGCTTCTGATTGCCTCTTCTGCTTCATCTTTTGCCAAACTACCCCATGTCCCACCCATTGAACACTGTCTGGGATTTCCCCACATCCTTCCCATCGCCCTGCCTTTCCTTGCAACATTTCATTTTGAATATATTCAGACTTAAAGTTTTAAAGAATATTACATTGAGCACGCATTTGTCCAGTACCTAGATTTTATTATAAATATTTGATTGTACTTATTTTATCATATATCTACCTATCCGTCCATCCATCAAAGTAAATTACAATCACCAGTAATACTTCACATGTATATTCCTTAAGTAGAGACCTGTTTATATGGCCTTTCATTTTTCTGCTCCAGTAAATTTTACATATAGCAAAATATGCAAATCTTAAGTGTGCACATTTATGGAATTTCGATAAAAGCTGTGTGATGTAAACCCCCCTGAGATGTGGCACTTTACCACCGTCCAGGAGTTTCCTTCATGCCCTTTCCCAGCCAGTTCTGGCTCCGGCCTTCTGGAGGCAACCACTGCTCAATTTTATTTTTCTACCAGAGATGAGATTTGTCTTTCCTGTCATTACACTTTATATAAATGGAATTATACAGTATATACGCTGATCTCATCCAGCACACAGGTTTTGAACATAGCTGAGTGTATCTAATAGTTCATTCCTTTTTAATCACTGAGCAGTATTCTTTTGTGTGGATATATCACAGTTTGATTAACCATGCTTCTGTTGACAGACACTTGGATTAGTTCCAGTGTTTGGCTATGAACATTCTTGTGTAAGTCTTTCTTTGGATATATGTTTTCATGCCTGTTGGGTAAATAATAGTGGAATTGCTGGGTCATAGGGTAGGTATATACTTTAAAGTAATAGCCAAATCTCTTTCCAAAAAATTTGTACTGTGTTATACTTGTCTGCCAGCATATGAGTGTTCTGCTTGCTCCACATACCCAGCAACACTTGGTATTGTCGATCTTTTTAGTTTTAGCCATTCTTGCATGTGCCCTGACTGGGGATCAACTCCACAACCCAGGCGTGTGCTCTGACCAAGAACTGAATTGGCAACCTTTCCGTTTATGGGACATCACTCAGACAAATCGAGCCCTACTGGCCAGGGCTCAAATTTTTCTTCTATGGCTGTTGCTTTCCATATCCTGTCTAAAACTTGCCTATTCCCAACTTGCAGAGATAGTCTACTATATTTTCCCTTGAAAGCTTTGTGGTTTTAGCTTTCATATTTAGATCTATAATGTAACTTGATTTACTTTTTGCGTACTGTGTGAGGTAGAGGCTGAGATTTTTTTTCATATTGATATATATATTTCAGAATGATTTATTGAAAAGAATTTATTTTTCCCATAGGATTGTTTTGGTGCTTTATCAATGGTCAAATGATCCTTCAAGCACATATTTATTTAGGAACTCTCAGTCTGTTTTATTGATCTTTGTTAATATGTATACCAGTACTGTAGTTTATTGATTATTGTAACTTTATGGTAACTTTTGAAATCATGTAGTATAAGTGCTCCAATTTTTTTCAAGTTCCTTTGTATTCCAGGAATACAAGTTTCCTTTGTTTTTTCATATAAATTTTAGAATCAGCTTGTTGATTTTTACCAAAAAAAGCTCTTCTTAGAGTATAACTCGGATGACATTGATCTACAGGTCAATTTTGTATCATGTCATTTTTTTCCCTCTGTGGCGTTTTGTATATTGCACCCCTGCCTGAAGTGTGCTTTTTCTAAAATCACTAAAAGGCAACTGCCATTCATTTTTCAGGACTCATTTTAAATAGTACTTCTGTTAAGTCTTCCCAATCAACCCTCTCTGAAGGTAGAATTAATTGCTTATTCCTTCTTCTGAGTCCAAAACTAGTTTTAGATACTTCAGTAAAGTTTATCATATTGTATTATGATTGTTTTAGTTATATATATTTCTTTCAATATTTTATTTGGGTTTATTCTGCATCACCTGGTACGGTAACTGGCACACGTAAACCATCCTCAAATGTTTACCTGTTAAACTCTTTATTGTGTGCCTGCTATATATCAGAGGTTACGTCTTAGCTGGGGGACCCAGAAAAACCATGTGCAGATAATGTTAAGCGATATGAAGACAATAAAACCAGGGGAAGGGATAAAGGGGCCTGGAGAGCATGTGCCGCAACCTTACTGCAGATGATCAGGGAAGGACTCTGAGGAAGTAGCATCTGAGCTGAGACATAAATGATAAAAATGGAACATTCATAAGGACTTGTGGAGGTTAGCATATCCAAGGCAGAAGAAACAGGAAGTTTATATCAAGGAAGGGACAATTATTGAGCAGTTAAGTATGTCTAACAGAGAAAGGTGTCCAGGAGAACTTCACAGAGCTGAGGCTTGAGAAAATGAGTAGGTATTATCCTGTCAGAGAAATCAGAGGGAAAATATGCTAGGCAGAGGGAATTATACTAGGTCTGTCTAGAAGGTATACAGCCATGTAATATGAAAAATAGAGACATTTATTGAAGAAGATACAAGAAACATTGTACATAGGACAATGACACCTCGGTCCACTTCAAAGTAGGCACCTGGGGACTCACGCAGTTCTCCCACTCGCCATCAGCTACCCCATCGTATTCTCCTGAATCTCACTGACAGTCTGAAATCTCTTCCCTTTCAAAGGTGATTTTAGTTTTGGGAAAAGCCAGAAGTCACAGGGCACCAAATCTGAGATGTAGGGGGACTGAGTCACCTGGGTGATTTGATATTTCCCAAAAAAAAACTCTTCATGAGACATGATGCATGAGCCAGTGTCTTGTCATGATAAAGCTGATAATCACCAGTTGCCCGTAGCTGCGGCCTTCTGAATCATCTGAATAATTTCTGTGGAGGAATGTTCAAGCTTAACATAAATTTGATGCAGATTCGTTGTTCCACTCACCATCATGTTGAATGCAGCAGCCACACAGTGCCTGTGCTCACTCAACAGCAACTACTGCCCCCACCAACTACTACAGTGAAGTCACCATTGTTTATACATGCACATTCCAGTCCACTTGACTTGGCTGCCAGGTTACACTGACGTTGAGCAAACCATTCTCATTGTATTAACAATGGCTGGGCTTTTTCTGGACAGACTTCCTCATATATGGCAAGGAGAAACATACAGGCAAAGGGGAGAGTGGAAGGAGATAAGGTTACAGAGGTAGGCAGGAGCCAAAAAATGTAGGTCTGTGGACCATACAAAGAAGTTTGGATTTTATTATAATTGAAAAATAAAGTTACTAAAGTGAGGGAGGCCACTGTGGGTCCGAAGTGGCAAGTAGACATGGGTAGATGGGACAGGAGTGAAAGCCCTGCCCTGGCTGGTGTGGCTCAGTGGATCGGGCACCGGCCTGCAAGTCAAAGGTTTGCCAGTTGGATTTCTAGTGAGGGCTCATGTCTGGGTTGTGGGCCAGGTCCCTGGTTGGAGGTATGTGAAAGGCAACCACACATTGAACTTTCTCTGCCTCTCTTTAAAAAAAAAAAAAAGGAGTGAAGGCCCTGGGAACAGCTGGGAGACTGTTGCAGTGGGTGGAGTGGGTGATAAGGGACATCTGGACCAGAGTTCCTCGGTGGAATTGATGAAAAGTGGTCACTTTGGGCTATATTGGAGGTGTCACAGACACAAGTCTTGTCTATGATTGCATATGAGACATGAGGAGAACAGAGTGAAGGCTAAGTGCTACTTTTTCTGGCCTGGGTGTGTCATGGGCCATTTACTGACATGATGAGAAGCACATTGGGATAGAGGAAACAGGAAAGGTAAAGGCCAGGAATCGGGAGCTCCATTGTGAAATGTTAAGTTTGAGATGCCTGCTAATTATCCAAGAAGAGCCGTGCAGTAGGTAACTGGATATATGAGTCTGGAAATCAGAGGAAAGGTCAGAACTGGATGTACTTGGGAGTCATAAGCATATGGCAGGTATCCAAGACCATAGGCCGAGATGAGATCATTAGAGAGAGAGAGAGAAAAAAAACAGTTCTTAGGAACAAAGGAGATTGGGAAAGAGGGACTGTTGTGATAGGGCAGTATCAGGAGCCCGTGATGTCAGGGACGCTTAGAGAAGGAAACATTTCAACAAAAACTAAGTAAGCAAGCAAATCATCTGTAGATAGGTAGAAAGTTGACCTGTAGGAATTATGCAAAATGAAATTATTTGGTGACTTAAATATACTCCATTTCAGTAGAATAGATTGAGGAGTGGTTATAGAAGTGAAAAGGAGACAGGTAACATGGACAACTTTTTTTTTTTTTAAGATTTTGTTTATTTTCAGAGAGAGGAGAAGGGAGGGAGAAAGAGCAATGTACGGTTGCCTCTCACACGGCCCTCACTGGGGACCTGGCCCGCAACCCAGGCATGTGCCCCGACTGGGAATCGAACCGGGACCCTCTGGTTCCCAGCCCATGCTCAATCCACTGAGCTACACCAGCCGGGCCATGGACAACTTCTAAAGAGAACTTGAAGTCAGAGGATTTGTTTTAATCATTTATTTTTTAACATAGATGACATTAGGCATATCTGTATGCAGATGGAAATAACCTAGACATGAGGGAGAAATTAAAAGAAAAGAGAGATTATTTGGAAGTCAAAATCTTTGTTAAGTTCTCTCATACATGCAAAATCAGATAAATATGTTAGGTGATGCATATGTTAATTGACTCCATGATAGGAATTCTTTCATAATGTATATGTACATTAAATCAGTATGATGTGCACTTTAAATATCTTACAGTTTTATTTGTTAATTATACCTCAATAAAGCTGAAAAAATGTATGAAATGTAATGAACTATTTCTTATCTTTTTAAGAAAAAGCTTTTTATAAAAATGAAGTAGAGTCCTGGCCAGTGTAGCTCCGTTGGTTGGAGCATTGTCCTGTGCACCCAAAGGTCATGGGTTTGATTCCTGGTCAATGTTTTGCACTCTCTCTCTCTCTCTTCTTCTCCCTTCCTCTCTTTCTAAAAAGTAATGAAAAACAAACATTCTTGGGTGAGGATAAAAAACATAAAGCAGAAATTGAAATATACTTATTTTACATAAGAAAAAGGATGGGAGAAAATCCATTAAATATGTCTCCCCTAAACAAAATAATCCTGATTTTTCCTGACATTTCAGACTTTTCAGTCTTAAGCATAATTATTAGAACCCATATGGTATTACTGATATTTAATAATATATAATCTCTAATTAGTAAATCTATCATTGCCATCTCCATTTTCTATCAGTATTTCTTTGTTGGCATTCACTGCAATGCCAATGGCATCAATTGAGAAAATCCATCCTCATACATGACACTGGAGAGGAAGAGTGTTCCAAAAAACTGCATTAATGTAACTCCTTTTTATTTAATTATTTTAAACTGTTATAATACACTAAATATTAATAAATGACTATTTTCTATTCAATTTATGGACATATAATCCAAAAAAAGAAAAGAAAAGGGACATAGTGCTTATTAAAATAAGGAGATGAAATCAAAAAGAAAAAAGGAGGCCTTGGCTGTAGACAGATGAAAGCATTTATCAATTTCATCATAAGAGGAAGAGACACCAAGTACATGGGTACTATTGTAGGTAGGTTGGTAGATTTGGTGGTGAAAAACAAAATAAAATAAATATGTGGTGAAAAAATGATAAGAGACTCCTAAAGACTTGAGGATTGATTAAATGTTAGAAATGGAAGAGGTGTGAAAAGCACTTAAAGGATCCCAGCATTGTAGATGAATGTGTATGAGGGGTGCAGCTGACGACACCGTTAACCAGTCTGTTCATCCATCCATTTATTCAACAACAGGGAGCATGACCAGGACAGACACCATCCCTGTCCTCCAGGAGCTTTCAGTGGAGTTTACAATATAGTTTTTGAGGACTTCATTTTTAAAAAAGATTTTATACATTTATTTTTACAGAGAGGGAAAAGGAAGGAGAAAGAGGAGAGAAACATCAATTGGTTGCCTCTTGCATGCGCCTCAGGCCTGCAACTCAGGCATGTGCCTAAACAAGGGGTCGAACTGGCAACCTTCCTCTTTGTGGGCAATGCCCAACCAACGGAGCCACACCAGTCGGGGCACAAGGACTCCATTTTTTATAAGACATTATCAGCACATGTATGGCTAAAATGTTGTTCTGTGGTCACGAAGAAGAACAAGGTCTACTTGTGGTTCTTGAGATGTGTTCTTCAGTTAAGACAGCTTGAGGCATTTTATTTATTTATTTATTTATTTATTAAACACACTCTTGTTTTTTTTCATTTTTTATTATATTTTTCCAAGAGGCACTCTTTTTTAATAAGAATTGCTTTTTATGATGACTGTATCATAACATTTGAAGTCAGTTGGCCACAAATCTTTGTCCTTATACAGTTATAATCTTAATACCTTTAATCTTACACATACTTATGATTACATTCTCTCTTTAGATATGCT